>OAMR01000077.1:579031-592018 GCA_900205405.1 Echinochloa crus-galli | reverse complement strand
TTTGCTTTGCTTACTCCTTGTTGTAGTTCCTTTTCTTTCTCGATTTGAGCAAGCTCTCTGTCATACTTTGATACTTGAGATGACAGCTCCTTCATACGCAACTCTAACCACTGGCATCTCCACAGAATGGGACGAACAGAATTCTTCCACTCAGCTGTCACCTTTTTCCTTCTGAAGGATAATCACATGTCATAAATTTTGCCAAAAAAACGAGAGGCATACATGAACAACAAAATATAATAAGAACATAACAAGTAGCGCTTGCAACGATTATACTATAGCTATGAAAAGTAAACCAACACTTTGAAGCACTCATAAGAGTAGCTTGATTATTTACTTCCTGTTCATGACTACACATTATAGTTTCAAAGCGTAATCTTAAAGACGGGCAATAAGCATGAAACACTATATACGATGTTTCCTGACATGTACAAAAAGGAATTTATACTGATCTACAGGCTAAGATAAGAACTTCTTTTGTGAATTCAGACAGTCATGATTAGCATATACTACTTTAGTAAAACACCCAGTGGAACTTTTCCAAAAGAAGAAACAAAAAAAAGAGTAACAATAACCCAAGGACTCTCTGTGAGGGTATTGGTGCTCTATGTGTCAATTTTTGGTCGTCACCCTCCCCGCCGGCCATCGCCCCCGCCGCCAACCCTGCCCACAGGATGTCCTCCGCCGCCCGGTCAGCGGCGTCCCCGCCGCCTCTCCTCCGCCCCACCGCCGGGCCGGCCGCCACCCCCGACCTCCCCTCTAGAGCCCGGGTACTCCTCCCCCAACAACGGCAACCCCAACCCCGAACCCTAACCTCCACCACCTCCCCGTAGAAGCAAGACTGCGTGGTTCCCCTTGAACCCGTGCTGATTATCATAGAATTAATTGGTCTTATTGTTGAAATCAAAGCCCTGGTGGAATAAAAAACACTACAAATTTACAATGCTTTTGAAGAAGCTACCATTTGCTTAAATCTTTTCTAGAAGACCATAGGAGAATTCAGTAATTGCTTTCTGATCGTGGTAGGCATACTTGGCATGAGTGGCATGGCATGACATTTTTCTCTTAGGATAAAATAAATACATATCGTTCTGTCAGTTGCTATTGACCCAACTGCTTCTATTAGGCTTCAAAAAATCGGGCAGAAATTATACCTGATTTTTAATCTTAATCTATCAGGTGCTATTATCATCTTCTCGATTTTATTATTCCATAAAAAAATGATGAACGAAACGTATCCCAAAAAAGGAAAATTTCAACGGCAAAGCACTAATTATGAAGCTACAAGACACCGCATTACGTTACTGAATAATTTGTTTCCATTTTAGGTACACCGATCCTACTTTTCTTGTCGCTTCCGCAAACAGGAAGGTGCAATAATGACAACGTCGTGTACAAGTCAAAACCCTACTACAACTTCCCCTTTTATGACCGCCAGCGCGGGAAAACCAGACAGTGAAACACATCAGTGCCTAACTGCCTAGCATAATCTTACACCTGCTCATTCTACCATGAACCAGGACGGTACAATCATCGTATCAGTGACATTCAGAGCCTACGAGGAACTGACACTCACCTAGGCGGCCTTGAGGTCCCACCACCATTGCCATGAGCTGAAATGGCAGAATTCACCTCTGGTTCACCACCATCCGCCTCACCTTCGAACCCAGAGCAAGTGTCCCCAAAAGAGCTCGAGCATTCGGTGGTATCACCTCCCGCATCTTTCTCAAGGTCAGGAGCCACCACCAGAGGGTCGCCATCCGTGCAGACGGCCTCGGCTTTCACCACCACCATGCTGCTCTGGTTGCTGGCACCACCGCCACCGCCACCCTCGTCCTCAGGATCCATGGCTGGGGCAGGAGCGGGCGCAATAGAAACCCCACTGGAATTCCCCCGGTCTTCCTTCAGAGAACCCTGTGGACGAACGGATCACTTTCAGCGAGGAAATTCCCAGGAATCAAGGGAACTCAACAAGGGACGCACGGATTCTCAGGAATCAAAGAAACTCAAACAGGGGGCACACGGAATTCAGAAGCGGACACCCGATAATTTTGCAGAAAAAAGTCGAAGCTAGCGTAGGTAAAACGCATACATGGTCAGATCCGAATACGGATAGCATACACAGAGTTTCAGCGTTCGATTCCGCGCAGCGGGAAGGGGATCGGCGGGCATACCTGTCCGGTGCTCGTCGCCGGCGCGGCGCGCGACATGAGAATGGCCAGGTGTGGCGCCGGGGGCTGCACCATCGATCTCATCGCCGATAGCCTAGGAAAGCGAGTCCGGGAGCGAATCAGTCCTCACTCCTCAGCCCGGGCGGATCGCCATGGCGCGGGGGGAGAAGGGAAGGATTGGTGGGGCGCGATCGCCCGGGGTCCGCGGCGCAATCGCGAGGGCGGCGAGCTGTGGGGAGGAGGAGGAGGCATCCGCCGGATTTGGACAGCCCCCTTTTTATTTTTGAAGCGGAGGAGGAAGAGACATAGAGAGGGGTCAGTTACAAGTTTCCCGTCGCGGCAGTGGCGCGCCACGCTGGTGTTCACACCGCCCGGCGGGGCGAGGGGTGCTCCGTGCTCGGCTGCTCGCTCGCCCACAAGGCCACCACGCGCGTCCCTCTCTCGTCGCCTTGCGTCCCTCTCTCGTCCTGGTGCGATGCGAAATGCGATGGGCCCGGGCTTCTTGGGGCGGGGGTCGCCGTCGTTGCCTATCGTCTATCGACGGCTCCGATTGTGCTGATCGTCTTCGCGTGAGGAAAACTTCACCTGCCGGCTGGCGCGAAGCTAAAACATGGTGAAATAATGGTCTGTGGTTATGCATTTTTTTACGAAATGCATCTTTTATTCATACTAGCATAATGTTCGTATATTGCTATGATAAAATATTGATTGTATTTTCCAGAATCGTGGAGGTTTTTTTATCATTATGTTTTTCTTGCACTAAATTGATCTCTACACATTTACTAACAAACTAATAGAATTTCGACTTCACTTATTTCTTTTTACATGGTTAGTTAAAAATATGATGGTGGTGGGCTGTGGGGTTTATTGATTCTAATAGACTCTTTAAAGTAAAAGTGAGGGTCTTTGAGGACAAACCAAAAATAGTTGGAGTGGTTGGAATTCTCCTTTGGTCGTGAGAGGCTGTAGGTTCAATCCTTTACTCTTGCGTCTTTTTTTATTGAGCCCCGGTTAACGTTGATCACCGTGATCGTACTTGCAGCCCCGATTTCAAATCCAGGCGATTGACTCATGGATCAATCGTTACTTCGGCTTTATAACGTGGCAAGGAATCGCATGTACTCCCTCCGTCCCAAAATATAAGGTTATAGAGCATTTAAACTAAAAAAATAACAGGGAAGAGAAATGACGTCTATACCTCTCACTTTACACTACCCACCAACTCTCTACCTAACTCATTTAGTTTTGTCATATCCCTCCAGGACCTTATATTTTGGTACAAAATTTGAATCCTCCGGGTCTTTATATTATGAGACGGAGGGAGTAGTTGTTGGCAACGGCATCAGCGTGCATGCCTGCTATGAAGTGATGGAATTTAGTATACGTGGGCCATTAGAGCACATGAAGAAATTCCTAAATTCCTAAACAAATCTCAAAGGCTCATGTGTGCATGAGGAAATGGTGTAATGGTGCAACCCTTTAGTCCCACATTGCTAGTTGAGAGGAGGGACGGCCAACTTAAATATGGAAGTTGTCTCCACTCCTCCAAGCTATGTGTGTGGAGAGAAAAGGGAAGCTCCACACACGCTCGCTCGTCGAGCCGACTGGGCGGGGCGAAGGGCGCGGGTGCACGATGTCTGCGTGAATGGTCCGCCGAATTCCGACTCTTTGCCTTGCGAGGGCGCGGGTTTTTTCCTCCTCTCGCTGTACGATCGCAACGTGAGACTGTGGACTTCCCAATTCCGACTCCTTGCCTAGGGCGTGGGTTTTTTTCCTCCTCTCGCTGTACGATCGCAACGTGAGACTGTAGACTTCCCAATTCTGACTCCTTGCCTAGGGCGTGGGTTTTTTTCCTCCTCTCGCTGTACGATTGCAACGTGAGACCGTGGACTTCCCTATATATCCAACCCATCGGCCTCTGCCTCCTCTCGCTGCTGCGCCGCCGTTGTAGTCTACTCCATCCTAATCGCCTAATAAGGTTTTTGGGAAGCTCGTCATCTGCAGCGCCGACTTCTGCGGGCGTGGGTTTTTTCCTCCTCTCGTTGTACGATTGCAACGTGAGACCGTGGACTTCCCTATATATCCGACCCATCGGCCTCTGCCTCCTCTCGCTGCTGCGACGCCGTTGTAGTCTACTCCATCCTCATCGCCGAATAAGGTTTTTGGGAAGCTCGTCATCTGCAGCGCCGACTTCTGCGTCCTATTCGCACCGTCGACACCCGTCATCACGGCTACGCCTGCAAGTTCTCTGTACGTACGCCGTGATCAGATCTGTTATTTCATCATGTTTTCTGAGTTCTTCATGATGATGTTCCTATTCACTAGTATGTTAGAGTGTTGCATGCTAGTATTAAATCATGCCATATTTATTACTATTCGGATTTTAATCAATAAATTGTCTATTTTTCCAACACGAAGCGCTCCTATGCTTTGATCATCATTATTGTGGTGCTTCCCGTCGTCGTGATGAACATTTAGACTTCGTGTCCATAGTGGTGTCTAAACCCCTAATAGTCAGCGTGTGCAATCCATCAGCGTGGCTGCATTAGCTATATATTCAGATCATGTTTTGTCAACGAGTCGACTGGGGTGCCCTTGTCCATTTGCCCCCAAAGCTAACAGTGTGTATGGTTTGTACGTAGCAAGGGATATGATGCTACATTCGAGAAATGCACTCCAATATGCTGATAGGTATAGAGATAGCACAAAGTAGAGTGTAAAATTCTGTGCTAGCTAGTAGATAATGCTCTAAGGGAAACCTGAATCGACAAACAGTAGAGCATAACCCAAAGCGTGCTCAAAGAAGAAATCTAATGCAAATTCTATAATAGAACATCAAGTTAAGGTAGTGATAGGTTGGTGTGAAATTACAAAACTAGAGGACATTATTTGTCTCTATTTATAGGCTCCAAAGCCTTACATAATTATATATAACTATTTACCAGCCAAGATGACAACCTAATTGACAACCAAGATTTTACTCATAACAACTCACGCGTGACTCAGTGACACCTTAAGAGACAACTTGTAGGACAGCTAGGTGTCTTCTAGCGAGATAATACGATGGTAATGATATGATATCACAATTTGTCTCGACCAAATTAACTCTACATAAAGCATGTTGTACAGTGGCAAACCTCAAATTGACTTCTTTTTCTTCTTAGTAGCAAAGTCCATATTACTTGTTGCACATTCTTTTTTTATTTATTAGTCATCTAAAATCTCTTGTCAGGATCGATCAATTGGCGATGCTAGAGTTGTGGCGGTTGACGTGTGTGAGTTCGGATATAGAACTTTTATGATGACATTAAATCATGCATCACACAAGATCCAATCCTAATGTAATGGTAAGCATCCAGCTCCATCTATGTAAAATTACAAGGCATACAACTTCTCTTAACTTTTTCGCTGAAAAAAAAGGCTTGCACGTGAATTTAGTAATGTTTATCTTCTTTACCCTCAATGATTACCTCATTTATCACTTGCAAACCTTATATATTGAAAATTAAAATAAACGAGATCTTTTGTATGAAAATATTGCTTGCATGTGATTCACTTATATGTTACTCTCGGATTTACTTCCCTAAAAGATCCTATAAATAAATTTATAAATGCACAAGGACCATTGTGGTATATACCATCTTTTGTCCAATATCATATATGAACAATTGTCCGGCACTGTAATGGTATATCTTCTTTTCTCCTATTACCTAGGTTGCTAAGATAAAACACTATTCAGAAGAAAAAGAAATTAAGAAAATAATAATTAGAAAAATGGCCAACATATGGATAAAGACGCAACAACTTTTTAAAATAAAAACCCTTGTTACAAATTGCAGTAAATTGCAACGAACGTTTGCATTCTGCTTCTTGGAACCTTTTGTAATACATCATTTTCCCTTTCTTTAGTGAGTTGAACTATTTCTTGCAAAATACTTGTGAAATATCTTCACAACCAAATGGAATATATCCGGTTGTTACATTGTAACACATTTGAATATTGCTATTATTTAGCTAACATGGAGTGATATTGCCATTATGAATACGTGCTGAAATACTAGAGATCATGCTCATGTGTCTAAAATTAAACTGAATGCTAGGAAATACTACCTCCGTTCCAAATTATAGTTCGTTTAACCTTTTTACCACAAGTTCGATGGATCGTCTTACTCAAAAAATTATGTAAATATGGTCAAATTTAAGTCATTTTTAAAGATTTTTTAAATAAAGCAATGAAACACAAAAAAATATGATAATTTACATAAAATTTTGAATAAAACGAGCGGTCAAACTTAGAGTAAAAATAAGGTCAAATGAACTATAATTTAAAATAGAGGTTAGTATATGTTTACTCTATGATCTTTATTATTTTTTATGAAGACGGCATAATGCTTCCACGTGGACATGCATTTTACACTGGGTAACGTTGCATTCTAATAACTAACATTGAATTCAACAGTAATCTACATTTTTAGCCATGCAGGGTGGACGCCGGCGAGTCCTGCCAGGTCTGGGATAGGTTGCAGTTGCGCGGAGCCTACCTGTGCGGCTGTGCGGGATGCCCCCGGTGGCGCTGGCGTGCAGCCTTCTTCACGTCGGCGCCGTTGAGGTAGCCGACGGCCTAATTAGAAATCAGGGCCTTCAACTGTGTGGGAACCGCTCGAACCAGTTCACCGGGAAGGCATAAGCATCAGAGCTTCATCAGTAGAAACGAACGCAGAAAATGCAAATTGGAAAAGAATAAAATAATGTTATAGAGCATGAATAAAATAGTGAACATTGCTAACTGCTATGAAAAAAATGCCAATTAGCTCGTCGCCAAATTCATTGAGATCATGGATGATGGATGGTATTGGTGTGTAAGAGAACCCAACGCCTGCAGGGGACTCCAGGAACGACAGATTAGCATCTGTTACAGGGAAAATGAACCCAGTTAGGAATTAGATGTAGTACTAATGTAGATGAGAATTCAGATTGTTCAGTCTTAGCTGGATTCATCAGTTAGCAAACTAGTTATTTTAAGTTAGAGCTTTCTCACGAAAAAAAGAAACATCTTCAGTTATTAGCTATGGATAGGCAAACATATATATGCACCTTGGTTCCAGGATTGGGGATTGAGCCGGAGCTCAGGTGCTCCCTTTTGGATCAAGAAGGGACCCAGCTCCTCGATGGCTCCATATCCGGGCCCTACATCAATGCGCACATAAATCCATGTCAAATCATATCATGGCAGTGCAAGTATGCATATATACCGCCCTGTTTCGTTTGGCTGGTGGCTGGCGCTGGTTTTTGCTGAGAGAAAAACACTGCTGGCTGATTGGTGGCTGGTGGCTGGCGCTGGTTTTTGCTGAGAGAAAAACACTGTTGGCTCGCTGGAAACAATCCAAACGAACAGGGCGATACAGTACATATACCTCCATTGAGCCACATGAGGGCAGTCCCAACCCATGATGTCCATAGATAGTGTCCATGATGCCATGTTAGCAAGACACTACTTTAGACATTATAGGTCCCGTGCATAGGTTCTCGTGTAGAAACTGGGTCTCATGCAAGACCCGGTGTCTTGTTCTTTTCCCTCTCTCTCCTATTTAATACAGCGCCACATAAGCTAATAGTCCTATATGTCACCATATTTAATACTATGGACATCATCCTAGTTGGAGGGTTGGGATTGCCCTGACGAGGAGCTTCATGTGGGCATCATGCATGGCCTCGACGAACCAGTAGAAGAGCGCCTGGCCATATGTCTCATTCACCGTCACATACCCTGCGAGCTACCAGAACCCCACCATTGGCGGCTGCCCCGGCTGGGCCTCCACCCGGTCAGCGTCCTGCTGGTCCAACACCTGCGTATGATAAATGTTGCTGCCTTGGCGTCTCGCCGTAGATACGGTGAGGAGCACGAGGACTGTCAATGACGACGATATGGAGTGGACTAATTAATAAGATTAATTAGAATTAGAACTTAGACATTCTCAGGTTGCTCTGCTTGAACGTCAATGAAACAGAATGATATTAGCTACCTAGTTTTACTATTTCTTCGGTTAACTGTTCAACTAGTTAAGCCAGGTCCAAATGATTATTGCCCTCATTTGGATATCTTGCACACTGGCAACAATTGGGCTCTTCGATATACCATGTGTGCATGGATTTGAATGGTACTATCTAACAACTGAGTTTCCAAGATCAAGACACTCTGTATTAGTATTACCACAAGAAGGAACTGAGTACCAAGATGAAACGAAATTATTATGAATGGTTCACCGAGCAGGGTTAAAATGTAGAATCCACCTGAAATCCAGCTGTCCTGTGTAAGGACCATGACGCCCTACACAGGTTTAGTTGAATTAGGGATTTCTAAATTTATTTCTCCACACAAATGGAAATTCACAGTAATCCTAGGTTCTTCTAAAATTCACAGTAATGGAAATTCACAGTAATTTGAACAGTAGCAATTCTAGAACACCCTGAAGACAGAAACAAGAAAGAGAATGCAAATTTAACACAAACCTTTTTTCCCAAGCTTGTCATCCTTGTGGTTGTGGAGCCCCTTGTGCGGATCAAGTTCACAGGTTCAGTTACTCCAAGAAAATACCTTCCAAGAGCCACCCACCACTATGGATCTCCTACATGTCCTTGACTTGGATACTCACCACCATCTTCACTAGGTTCATCACTCTTTCATGGGTCAACACACAACTGAGGTTCTCAGAAGACTTGCTACCGTCAAGTCTAGCTGGTGCCTGCAAGCACTAAGTGTAACAATTATTGATCATTCACTTGATCCAATTCATGACTAATTTCTAACACGCCAAATTAGAAACAAAAAATGTTGAAAAAACAACGAAAATTCCGTGTCCTCTCACAAGATCGCTGATGGCATGAGGTGTCCTCAAGAAATCAGAAAATAAAGTATATGATGCAGCATAGGGACACACTGAAGTAACCGGCCAGGAAATGTATGTTCCTGAACAGAGGATAATTTTGCTGGTCACAATTGGATTTTCGTCTAAAGCTAAAAGATAGAGCACCTTTTGAAATATCCAGTCTTGTATCAAGGATTTCACACCTAGAGGGCTGGTTCAACTCTGTAAACACTGCTGTCAAAGGAAAAATAAATCCAAATAATCATCATCTAGCATACTCTGCAGAACAACCGTAACCTTCTGCCATTACTCCAACTCTTTGCAGATTTGAATAAAAGTATGCTATCAATGTTGTCAATTTGGCAGATGAGTATCGGTGTTTTTGTCTGACAACATGAATGCAACCTTGGCCTACATTGCATTTATGCCTTAACACAGCCTTGAGTTCAGACTTCAGACACACTCTACTGATTGCTCTGCCTGCCCAAGAAATATCTTTTATATGTGTAACAGCCTTCTGCGGCAAATCAAAGCTACTCACCTCTAATTATGTTCTGAGGAAGAGTGTAAGATCCATAAAAACATTGTTAAGGGGTTCTCGGCCTGGGCCTGGGCCTTGGCCTTGCATTTTTAGTTCTTTAGCTCCTTTCACCTTTCTTGTATTCTGCCACCATTTGCTTGCAAAAGTTGGTGACATCCCTAAAAAGATCAAATGATGTAAATTAAAAAGAACTGAAACAATTTGCTTGCAATAGTTTGTAAAGTTTAACTAGTTAGATCTTGTATGGTGATGCTGATTTGTGCTGGAAAATAAATCAAAGAACACCAATGCTATAGTATTTCAATTACAGGGCACAACACTACAACGGCACTATGGCCCCCCACAAAACCATGGTGCTACAATTACAGGCTGCAGTTATGTTTGTTTCCGACAAACATATAGAGCTCACATACAATTATACACCATGTTTGGAGGGAACCCACTAAACAAGCAAATTTGAGCAGAACAAAAATGAACGCACATGGCCGCATGCACGCACGCATACAGACTACTGCTCATATGATCAGATGGAAAATGATTGCTGCCCGCCCCAAAAGCAGTACCTGCTACTCAGGTGAGTATGTACCAGGAATCACAAACTTAATTATTCATTTCAGTAATAGTAAAACAAAATTAATCTGCAAATAATAGCTATGAAAAAATGTGTGCTAATTTTGTGCAAGCAAAGAGAATAATGAGCAATGACCAGCTAATTTATTTGCACATTAGAATCACCATTCAGTTCCCATCAACCAAAATATATTTAAAATAATTGGTAGGTGGGATAAGTAAATGCCACGAAAATAATAACCTAGGAAAATTATACATCAGGAAATGATACCGTAGGCAAGGAAAGTTAGTTCTCAGGAGATAGGATGATAGTGATAGAAGATGTAATTGGTGCTTACAATAGATTGTATTCAACTAGTAACAGGAGTACAATATATATAGGACCTCAAGGGTAGAAGTCCATCTCCTAGATTTATGGAAACAATATCTGGAGAGGATCCTGGGAGATCATGCACAGGAAAGGCCAGCAGGCCGTGACGTGCACGACGGGAAACAGATCATCGTCGGCACCCTGTCTAAGGGGGAAAGTGAATGCACTAACAGATAGAAATCAGAATTTAGTGGATGATCAGTATACTTTCTCCAATATTATGATCACATTGCGTAATAAGACAATGGATAAAAGAGGTGACAAAGCACTTAGCTTACAAACAACAAAGTAACTTTTCTGTATTTGATGCCATAGATTTGCTGGAAATCCTTTTTCCTCTTTGGCATTCAGCTTTTGGTAATAACTAATAAAAGAACAAGGCAGTAAGGCACCATTAGTATGTCAAATAACATGAAATTGAAAAGCATCTTTGTTGTCTTGCGTGAATACCCTGCCAATGATTTCCATAACAAAGAGCATCACAAAGAACTATGTGGAGTGTTGCACTTAAATGTCTCTGATCTGAACACATGCAAGCAATTGAAGTTTTGAATAAAGCCTACCGTTGTTGCAGAGTTGGCAGTAACCATTTATCTGTTCAGACACAAATGGTCATTGGTATCTCTCCTCTAACAAATGCACCTTGGCTTCCATTGCCCACCTTACCTTTACACAGCCTTGAGTTCAAAATCTCACTCCACTGATTGCCCTGCAGCCCAAAAAACATCTTCCATCAGTACAAACAGCCTTCTGGGGCAAGTGAATGTTAATTGCACTTAAATTATGTTATGAGGCAGAGTGTGTTACCTTGAATAGCACAGATAACCTCTAGTATGCTACCTTTTGACTAGTTGCCTCTTTAACCCTTGAAAGTTGAAACGTGTACATTTCTTGCTCAACAAATATTTGATAAATAGATCGAGTGGAATCCAGTGGATACTCTGAAAGTACTCAAACACTTCCAATTTGAAACTCTTAACTTTCTACATTGGGTAGAAGAAAAAGGATCACATCACATGCCAATACAGAACACTGTTTTTCCTTCCAAACAATTGCATAGATGCAAATGAACTTGCATAAAGATGTGTCAAGTTAGTACATAAAACAGTTCGATTTTTCTTTAGTTCTTCCTCACCTAAGACCTCCACACTTTACATACAGGCATTATAAGGTCAAATAATCACAAAAAATTGAAACCAATTGCTTGGAACAGTTTATAAACTGTAACAGTTTATGTTTTACAGTTGAAGCAGATTTGTAATGGAAAATGAAGCAAGGAGTGCCAATGCAAAAGTAGTTCAATTGAAACGATGCAATGGAAGCTATGTTTTAGTCATGGTCGGACAACAATATCATCTAAGGAAGAAGCAACAGTCCGAGGCAAACAAGGATAATACGTGAAGTATGGTAGGCGTCCAGGATATATATTTGTTAGTAGGAGAGTTAGTTTCCAAGTTTAGTTAGGAGTCTGTTTAGATTACAATTACAAAAGTTGAGTCGGTTTCTAACAGGCTGCAGGGCTATATATGGCCATTGTAACTTCATCGTTGAGATTAAGCAAATACAAACAATCTAGTTTTCTCATCCCAAATTCTCTGCGTCTCATCTTCCTGCTAATCCTGTCGCCGTCTCAGTGACCTTTACCAGCAACACGGGCAGAAAACCGGCCAAGGAGAGGCTGCCGATTTCCCACACATATCCTATACGCTCACTTCCGCACGGACGTGACAGTTTTCCGTTGCACACACAACAAGAAGGTATCGTACTGTGGTAATATTTCAGTTCAGTTTTTTCTTCTCTAACACATTTCAAAAGAGAACAAGGAGAGTACATACCGTACACAAAGGTCGTGTTTGGAGGGCATCGACGATACAAGCAAAATTGAGCAAAACACACCACTGAAACCAACCAGATTAGGAGACACACTACACTCCATACAATAAAAGGAAAATAGACTGCTATTCAGCACAGGTATAGTACTGGCCATTTATCTCCTAGCTTAGTATATCAAGATACTGAAAGGTTGACTCTCTCTATTTAAGTAAATTAAAGAAAAAAATAATATGCAGGTGTTTTCCAAAAAAAACCGCAAGCCATAGCTACAATAAATGATTAAACGTATACTATCTCCATGCAATAAAAAATTCAGTTAGTAATGATCTTCAAGATTTATCCATGATGAGACTCACCATTCTTTTCAGGTCTACTTATATATCCAGAAAATTATCGATTGCAGAAGTAGTTTAGGAAAATAATAACCATTATACAGAAAAATACATACCAACAATAACCATTGGATTGCTGAAGGTATGGAAAACTAGATTTACCTGCCATGATAATCAAAATTTACTATATGTATATTGCAGTATACTTTCTCCAATATTTCGATCATGTTGCACCTTTAAGAAATTCGGATAATACAAGACGGCTAACAAATCCTTTCACCCTCAATCTAAAAACAATCCTTTC
>OAMR01000077.1:541266-555059 GCA_900205405.1 Echinochloa crus-galli | reverse complement strand
TCAAAGCAGTTGTCGGGGTAGTCCGGCTCCTCCACGAACTCCGGTGCTCCTAAGGTTGCGTAAGATAAAATAAGACGCGGCTACTAGCAAAGAAACACCAAAACGACAAAGCAAGAAGACTCAAACAACACCAAACTCTACACTAACGTGTAGGTCATGATTTTAGAAAAATATAGAAACTGGTTTCATATTTTTCTGAGCTACGGTTGATTTATTATTAATTTTCGAAGTTTAAATCATTTTCTAAAATGAATAAATCACTCAGCCAGGGACACGTGGCAGCCTCTGGTGGCGCCACGTCATCACTGATGACGTCAGCATGACGTCATGCTTACGTCAGCAGTGCGTCCACCTAGGGTGACGTCAGCAGTGGGCCCTGCTGACGTCAGCGTTGACTTGGTCAACGGTCAACGGTCAGTCAGTGGGCCCCACTGGTCAGTGACACTCAGTGTATGACAGGTGGGCCCCATACGACAGCGCAGTTAATGGAAAAAGAAATAAACGCGGCTGGGCTGGAATTGGGCCAAAAGTGGATGGGCCGGAAGAGTTCAGGATGCACAAATGGACTTAAAGTTTAACTTTAAGCCCATGAAGGGGTTCGGCTGGATCTGGCGCTGTGGACTAGGTCCACCGTGCGCCGTGAGGTGGGTTTACGTGAACCGGGTGCACGGGATCTGGTGTGGCCGACTCAGGATTCTCTGTGGCCAGGCGTGTGTGCGAGTGGTGTGGTCTCCCATGTGGCCTAGCCACGGCACGACGCGGGCGCGCGCGAGGCGCTTCTGCGCGTGGCCAGCGGCAGCGGTCTCATCGGCTATCGCCGGAAAAAGTGGCCGGCGAGGCTTGGGATCGGCGGCTAGGGCTCCGCTAGGTTTTCGCGAGGATGATCGACTAGAAAAGGGCGATGGCTTGGCTGGGGTTCTTGGCTCCCGACGCGAGCGGCGGCGGCGCGGCTATGGCGCGGCGGCGGCCGTCGGCGCGTAGGTGGAAACGATCAGGAGCGGCTCGGCAAAAAGGGGCTCGTGCGCGCGCGACACCAGCCAGTGCTGGAACGCGAAGACACGGCCCAGGTTAGGTGCGCGTGCGCGGGCTCACGGTTGCCCGTGGCCGCGACACGGCCGCGGCTCGCGCGCGGTGACCGGTACTCCGGCCCGCGGCGGCGTTGGCTGCTCCGGCTCCGGCTTGGCTTCTCCACGGGCGGCGGCGCTGCGGCGGCGCAGCGTGTCGACGAAGACGCTCCCGGCTCCTCCTCCCGGCTCCCTCTCGCCTCCCTCCAACTCCTCCTCCTTCCTCCCACCCACGGCTTCAACTTGCTGGTGAAGAAAACCCCGAAGGGTGCGGCGGCTGGGGCTGGGAGAAGCCGCGGCAGGGTTTAAGTAGGGCGGCGGCTGCTTGGGCTCGGCGGCGACGGACGGCCCGAGATTTTGGGCGTCCGTGCCCTTTCCACGTGGCGGCATCGCGACGGGCCGCGCGAGCGAGCGATGGGATTGGCTCGGGAAAAACGGGGGTGCTCACGGGCGCGGCAGCAGGGAGCAGCGCGGCGCGGCGGCGAAAAGCAGAGAGGGGGCAGTTGGGGGAAGACGACGCTGTTCAGGGGAGAGGCTGACAGGCGGGGCCCGCTGGTCAGTGGCAGAAGGGGAAAACGCGGGATGGACGCGGTGAGTTGGTCGGGCCGCAGCTGGGCCGTAAGGCCGGCTGGGCCGGTTCGGTCGGTTGGTTCCGGAAAAGAGTTTAGGGGCTTGTTTCGGACTTACGTCAGGGTTTCGGCCCACAACAGTTAGACAGGTTAGTTAAATAGCTTGGCCAATTAGTGTTTGAATTCAAATCTAGAATTTGAATTCAAACCAACCAAAAATCCAATAAAGCCAAATTAACTCCAACTCACATCTATTTGATCCTTAGCACTTCAAATTATTTTTATTTAATTTAAATTTTGCCTAGGAGCAAAGGGAGCAAAATAGAGAGCAATCTTATGGGTTGGTTTGCATGCACACAATTCCACCAAAAATTTTTAAATTCCCATTTTTGCATTCAACAAATCCTATGGTAATTTTTAGGGTTGTTACAACTTTTTTTAGGGAAAATGGTTAGAAGGGGAAGTAATGGGTGGGGAACTTAAAAAATACAAAATTGATGTTCCAACTTGGAAATGTATTAGTTTATGAAATATGTTCAATCCAGTGGATCGACATAGTTGAAGAAATATGTTCAATCCTGTGGATCGTTATAGCAATTTGGAAATATGCCGCCTTCAAATATTCCCCATAGTTTAAATTCTCATGCCTCAGTTAATCGACAATGCACATTACTAGCATTACTTGCCTTACGAAAATAGCTTTATCACACCTCGTAAGTTCTCTATGTAATAAATATGATTTTTGTTCTGAATTGAACTAAAGAATAAGCCTCGGGTGGATGCTCTCGGGTGAAGAGAAGATCTTTGGTTTTTTCCCTTATTACAACCTATTTTACTGAATATAGCATACATATTAACATGAATAGAACATCCTGCAATTCTTCAAGTCTCTGCAAACCGAGCCTTGATGAGGTCTCATGCGGACTATAAAATCCAGTCTGAACCTGATTCTGAACTAAACTTGACAATGATTTCGAGACATATGTAACACTTACAGCTGCACAGCACAGATGCCAAGAGTCACATATCTTATATATATAGTTACAATTGATTCATTCTTCTTCTGTCACATTCTTTTTCTGCCTCATCTTAAATATGAGACAGTTTGATCAGGTTTGTGAGTTTATTATCCTTTCAAAAAGTTTATTTCAATCTCATATTTTCATTCCTAATATCTTTTATCTCTTATAGGATGTTGTAATTGAGTACCGCAAAATAGTGGCTTTCAATATGTACTACTTTAACTCAACAAGGTCTGCTCTCAACCTGCTGCTGAAGATGGGAATCATTCGAAAAAGTGCAAGAGAAAAAAGAAGAAGAAGTAGACGCGTTAGCAGCACATGAACTAGGCTTTCAAACTATGATGGTTTTGTAACATAATACTTTTCAACAATTGATATGGAGGGATATGTAATGTATATAATCGTAGTATGATGCTGTCATGTAACCAACTATGCTTTTCTCCACATCATCAGGCAACCATATATGCAATCAAATATTGTTAAGTGGGGTGTATAGCTTCAAACTATCATTTGTCAACAACTCTGCTTATATTATACTATTTGTTCTTTCTTAGTTGATCACCCTTCTTTTTGAATGTAATCTACTTGTTCTTCGCAAAATACGAGATGTGAAGTTTTGCTGTTAATCTACTTGGAGCATTACTTCAAACATGCACTCCTAGACGAATATTGCCTAAATTTCAACATTCATTCTTGTTGACTTCAACATTCTGATGTATCTATTTCAACATTTACATTTATACAATTTAACATACCAACATACCCGTTTTTATTATATTTTTGGATCACTTGCCATTTTTTCTGATTACTCTAAATTATGTGTGTTATTTTTTATTGATTATCTTTTTATTTCTGGACTGTAATTTTTGTGACCTATGTTAAGTAAAATTTTCTCTTAATTTATTTTGATCGTTATTTCAAACATACACCCATAATCATGTACTTCATTTTGTATATAAAAATATTGCCAAAATTATCTTATATATAAAAATATTGTCTAAATTTTGACTATTTATCCCTGTTCACTTCACCATCCTAACGTGTAAATTACAACATTTACATTTATATTACTCAACATTCAACATTAGAATATAATTGTGTCAACATTTACTTTACAATGCTTCAACATTTTTAAAAACCTAACTTATATATACATCTGCAACTATTTTACCAAAGTATCAAAATGGTTCTTACAAAATATAATACACTTGATGTTTATACACATCTTGAAGTGAGTACCAGATAACATAATCCATACTGTATCAATACTATAATAAGAAAATAATTTATAAATTTTAAAGCTGCTAATATAAATCTTGTCTCTTCATATTACATTTCCATCTTAGTCTCTAATATTTTTTCTTTTGTTTCTTTGAAGCAACTTTTTTTTATTTTCAGTAATTTCTTTACATCTAATTCAACAATTTAATCAATATAGTTCAACATTTTGACAAAGGCTTAATTAGACGCCAATTCAAGTATTTATATTATTATATTAAACAATTTATGTATATCTAATTCAACAATTTAATCGATGTGTTCAATAATTTAATAAATACTTAATTAGACGATATTCAACTATTTAATTATTCTATTAAACAATTTGTGTATATATATTTCAATAATTTAATGAACTATGTTCAACATTATTTACAGGTTCAGTTCGTCAACACTTTACGAGAAGATATCGTGATGATTTCTCCTTTAAAAACTCTAATGTAATGGTTCAGATTTACTTGTGTTAAAAGTTGGCTAAAAGTCAGATTTAAAAATATAAGTCTGTAAACTTTCAGATTTATACAGATTTATATGTAATAAATAGTTTATATACACTTTCAAATTTGTATTTTAAATTTATAGTGTGAAGTTTCCACCCATTACTCTCCCCTTTAACCACTTGCCCCGAAAAAAAATTCACAGCGCGATTCATTTCTCACCCCGCGTCGGGTTCAACGGCACGGTAACGGAAAAAGTCCGTTCGCTGCCGCACGATTCATTTCTTCGCCTCACGCGCTCGTTGGTGGGCTTCTTTTTGCCGTGGGGCTTCAGTGGGCTTTCTAAGCCAGCTTGCTTAACCGCTTAACAGAAGCCACATAGGAGCTCCCCTTGCAACCTGAGCCCTCGTTTCCTCTTCTTGGGCGGCGGCGGGCATTCGCCGGCTTTCGCCTCTCACGGAAACGTTCGTCGAATCCAGGTCTGCCGGCGTCGAATCCTCAAGCTGGCCGCGGTGAGTTCCCTCTCCTCGTGCTAATTTGATATAAGGATGAAATCCAAGTGCGCCTCCACGTCTCCTTCATTTGTTCTTGGTTTGTTGCAGCTGCCAGATCGCAGAAATGCCTGGAAGGCCGCCATTCTCCCAGCTCCCCGACGAAGTCGCCGCCGAAATCCTCCTCCGGCTGCCGCTCAGGGAAGTCGCCCGCGCGCGGCTCGTCTGCAGGCGGTGGCACGCCCTCACCACGGACCACCACTTCGTCCGCACCAGCTCCTCGCGGCAGGCCGGCCACACCGTCGGTGGATTCTTCTTCAACGACCACGGCCGACCTGCGGAGTTCGCTCACGCCCGCCTCGCCGGCGACTACTTCCTCCTCCTCGACCACGCCGACGCTGAGGCTGCCGCCGGCCGTCTCAGGCACGTTGACCTCTCCTTCATGCCCGGCACCCAGCCTGCAAATCCAGGGGGAAGCAACCTGCAGATCTACAGTTCTTGCCATGGGTTGCTCCTGGTGACGCAGGGCGAAGCAAATGTCTATGTCTGTAACCCGCTGACCAAGAAGTTCATCCCAATTAGCTTGCCACCAAGGTCCGTTTCTCCCTTCAACCTCGCATTTGACCCGTCCAAATCGCAGCACTACAAGATCGTCGCGCTTGGGTACATGCACAGCATTCATGTTTACACTTCCCAGACACGGTCCTGGCGGGTTGCCATCCATTCGGATCACTCTGCAAGACTATTTCGGGGCCTCTGTCCCGTCCGTGGCATTTTCTGGAATGGCTCTATAGTATGGATAGTAGCGCACTCCTTGGTCTGCTTTGTGATTGAAGAAGAACATCTGGCAATGATGCCGATGCCACCAAGGAAAGAAAACTGGATTTGTGCCTACATTGGAGAGTCTGCTGGCTATCTTCAGATGATTGGTTACACAAAGAAGGATAAGCTGACTGCCTGCTTTGATATCCTAGAGATTCAGGATGATCAGTCCGAATGGTCACTTTTGTATCGCGTCGACCTTAATCGAGTGAAAGAATTGTACCCCGACATTGAAAGGCCAACTTGGGACACTCGGCAGAGTCTGGAGAAGATAATTGACTACCTTGCTCTTTCACCTATCTATGTCATTCGAGGCATAGGTAAGACTGGGCAGCATGGTGTGCTGATTTTCAGCATTCCTGAGAAGATCATGTCATACAACATGAATGACCAGGAAATTTCAATGATTCAAGAAATTAAGATCACTTGGATGTTGGAGGAACTCGAGCAGCCTTGGTTTCACTTTTATGCTTACAGTCCTAGCTTGTTCTATCTCTCTATATATTGTTTGTTGCATGGACAGTGCTGAGCTAGTTGGTCCAAAAGTTAAAGCCTCTGCAATGCTCCTTTAACAAGGGATATGCTAAACGTATGTTTATCAGCATATAAGTAATTGCAAGATCAAAATGATTTTACATGTATTTTGTTATGGTCAACTGAGTGATTTTAATAGAGTTCAATGGGCCAGCAGTCAACAAGACTAGTTCCTGATCATGGTTGGTTGAGTCACTATTGCAAGATCTCATGCCCACAATGTGGCCTCAAATCTGGGTTCCCCTTTCCATTTGTTCTGACATAGAAGTTTCATTGTTTTAAGAACCTTGATGTAACCCATGTCTTTATGTGGATCCAGTAGTAAGTGTTAAAGATTGATGTACTCTTGCCTCTAATCGATGGAACCGGAAGGACCTTACGAGGGGACCCAACTATGCAATACAGTATGATCTAATTTCTCTGAATGCAGCAGCCAATCCGAGGTCCCCAATGAAGGCAGAAATGCCCCTCACTGCCCCTCCGCCTCGTGATATGCTATGATGGCAATTTCAATGTTGAAGAACCTCGGTTCAACACGGCCTTCTGTGGGCAATAACTGGGAACTTATGCACTAACTCCTGCATTATCAATGCAAACTGACGGCCCATGCCATTTTGGTGCCTTCATTAGGGATGAAAACGATTACGAAAATTCCATATCGACCGAGCCTCGTTTTCAAGATTTTTTCGTTCCGATGAAATGGAAACAGTACATGTCGGAAAACGATACGGAAACGATACTGGATTTATACCGCCGAATAGCTCTATCGACCGAATTAATCGGAAATTTTCCGTTAGAATTCCGAATTCGGCCCAGTTAAACCATTGAGGCCCAAAATGCACAGCTATCCTTCTACTTCACCTAAAATTTTCTTTATCACAAAATGAAAATGATTCCCCATCCAACATAGCTTCGTTGTTTTTTATCTTTTGATGTACATACATAGATGATATATAAATATGTAGTAACGTTGGTTGTTGAAATTGACCTACAAAGTTTTCGATTTAAAGTTTTCGACGTTTTCGTTTCCGATATACCGGCTTTTCCATTATCGCTATTGTTTCCAAACTTATCATTTCCGAGTAAAAAAATATAGTTAGAAAATAATAATGAAAATTTTCGATCGTTTCCGACCGATTTCATCCCTAGCCTCCATACCTTACAACATGATAAACTGACGGTCCATTCCATTTTGGGACCTCCATACCTTACAACATGGCGGTCCATTCCTCTCGAAGGCAGCGGCGGCGCCGGCGACCATCCGCCTCGTCAACTTCATCCCGAGGTCAAGGCAAACTTCATCCCGAGGACAAGGCAAATGCAATGGAATGGGGTTTTCGTTTTTTTTTTTCCCGTGAAAGCCCTTGATAAGTTGATATCTAAATGAACTGAGGAAAGGAGAATATTGTTCAGTACAACTGTTGCTTCAAAAATCTGCTGTACCACCGTGTTCAGTACATACAGTGATACATCGTCTAATGCAACCTCAGGCCTGCAACCTCATACTGATTACTGAACACAAGCAAGCCTGCTCTAAGCCTCTAATGCATCATATTCATCATCTCGAGCTGCTCTAAACCTCCAGGCAACAGAGCCTCGATTCAGATGTGTCAAGGGGAAAGAAAAAGCAACAGAGGACATACAGCATGCGGCTAGGACATCAGCGTTTGATAATGTTTCTTTGATCATGAATTGTATAGCAGATATCAGAAATTGTACAAACGAACGGCCCATATAACATAGTAAACTTTCTCCTCACTAGCCTTTTAACCAAGTTTCGGTTATTAAGTAGGGTAGATGAGAAAAGGGGAAAAGATCCATCGACAGCAAATGCAACGATTACACCAGTTCCTATCTGACAATAATGAATACAAGACAAGGCTGAGTACGCTTGCACTTCTTGGACGCGTTGCTCTCCAGTTCAATATTGGACATCAGGCGGCATAAGCTAGCTAGTTCTTGGACGCATTGCTCTCCAGCTCCTTCCTCAACTGCAGCGAGAAGTCATCATTGACGTCATCGTCATCCCAATCATCCTCCCATTGCTGAAGTGCTTCTTTGCCTTCTTCCTTGTCGTCCCACTCTGTAATTCAGAAGCAAGGGTCAGCCTGAGATTTAGGTAAGACAAGTACACAATTTTTGTATCTATAATGGGTTTAAACATGCAGTTTTGAACTGAACATATTAGCACTGTGATTCTTTGCAAGGATTAAAGCACAACACAACCAAAAGAAGGGTTTAATTTAATCCACAAAGGATTACAAGACAAAACTAAGCAAACAGCATATGAGATATCGCAAAGTGATTTAAACTTTAAACTGAAAACATCATCTGCAGACTAGTAAACTTCAATCACGCTTTCCAAAGTAAAGCAAGCACAGCAAAAGAAATTATTGCAGTAGGCTGGAAGCCGCCTTCCAGTTGTTGTTTCAAAATTCATGTACTCCACCGAGTCCAAAATTATTTGTCATCCAAGAATGTGCTGTGCGTATAGTCAAACCATTCAAATTTTGACCAATTCCTCTACAAACATTTACACTGGACATACAGAAATGATGAAAATGTGTCTACGGAAATACTCCACAGTACTGATTTTGTGAGTTTGCCAATATGTTGCCATAGAAAGTCATGGTTAAAGTTATGTACCTAAGGCTGCTCTAAATCACGCGAGTGACTGGATTAAGTAATTCATTAATGAATCCGTTACCTGATCAATAAGCTCCCTATGTCTTATACATAAATAGAAACCTTGGTCGATCTCGAACTCCTCGAACTCGTCGTCGTCCTCGAGCAGGTCCATCTTGGCCTCCTCCGTCACCTCGGGCTTCGCTGGCTCCGCCATCGGGGAACTCGCAGCACGCGGTACGGCAGGAAACGAACCTGAAGCCGCGGAGAGGATAGCGAGGAATTAGGAGCGGCCGGGCAAAGATCGAGAGGAACCGGGCCGATAAAACTCGTCGCGCGGCAGGCAAATCGGAGTTGCTTCTTTACTTGAGGAAGAGGAAGAACAGGGTACAAGCCGACGCGTTTTGTTGCATTCGAGTCCTTGACGGAACCAGGATAGTTAAAAGGGTCCGTTTGGGATTTTTTTTACATGCATTCTGCTGCTACATGGATTTTGATTCGATTTTACAAGGCTAATAATGTTTACTTCATGCTCCATCTATTTTCAAAGTGTAGATAGTTTAATTTTTTTCTAGAACAAACTTCTTTGATTTTAACCAAATTTATAAAAAAACATATTAATGCCCACAATACTAAATACATTCACTATAAAAAAAATATGTCGTGGACTTCACAAAATTAGGTAGATATTTGTAGGTATATTAGTATATTTTTCTACAGTTTAGTTAAAATTGAAAAAAATGACTTATAACAGAACTGAAACTACCTATATAATAGAAGAAGTAACTTCAACACTTTTGTGAATTGCGACTTATACATATTATAATCACCAAACACATACTAAAAGAAACATAGTCACAAAAGGTTTGTTGTGTTTTGTGTTTTTGTTTGTCCCTTATGGAGGGATTTAGTGTTGTTGTGCATGTGTCATTCGCCAGCTATTACTAGAGTTCAGTTTTAGCCATCAAACTTAGAAACTAGATATTTTAATTTACCGAACTAAAAATCGTAAACTTTGATCTCCAACTAAGTTTGAAAAGTGGTTTTGCCTATTTTTTTTATTTGTGCTATACTTTTACAACTTTGTTTTTCCTACTTTGTGCTATATTTTTTAACCTTCTCTATATTTTTATTATTTTTGGAAAATATACATATATTAGCAAGAACGTCTGTGTGACACACACTTTTAATAAAAATAAGATTGCATAATACATAGTTAGTTAGAGACCGTGTCGGTTATGAACGAGGGAGGCGAAGGATTTGACGAAAAAAGGCGTAGGGTCGCTCGGAGGGATAATGTTTTAATGGTTGGTGGGTCCGTCGGTTGTCAAATATTTTAGATCTTTATAGTATAAAAATTTGATAAACCACCTTTGGAACTATCTGGAAAACCAAAGTTTATCGAATTTTCATAATTTAATGGTAAAGTATATCTAGTTTTCGAGTTTAATGGTCAAAATCAAACTGTAACCGTAAATAAATGATGTTTTAGCTGCATAATTGGAACGACCTTAGACGTGATTAACAAGTTGGTCTGCAACATACACAACATATCCATTGGGTATGGCCGGTATGCATGAGTGCAGAAGGTTAGTGTGGCAAGTCTTTAGGTTAGGATAGACAAAGTATATTTTGCATCTGTTCATATATAATGCTTCAGCCATACAGATGAACAAAATTATATTATTCCTGTGTGAGCAACCGGAACGCTCTTCTTTTATATGACTATAACATTGTTTCTGAAAACTTGACGTTTAGGACAAGGTTTGAGTCAAACATTGGAAATATAAATCATCAATAATTTTTAAATTGTTGAGTTTACAAATGTGAAAACTATATGAATAGATTTGTCTTGAAAAGTACTTTCATAAAAGTATACATATATCACTCTTTAATAAATATTTTTATAATAACAAGAGGTCAAAGTTGTATTTTGGAGACCGTGTCGTTGTCCTAAATGTCAGGTTTTTCAGAATGGAGGGAGTAGACATGGAAATCTCATGCTGCTAAAATAATTTTCCTTGCAAAACATTTCATTCTATTTTTTATACCATTACCTTATTCTAAATATATAAAATGCTTTATTTATCGTAGGTCTAATATTTTGTCTGTCCATAAATCATACTCTTTATTTTATGCTTTTATTTATGTTTGCATACAAGAACGTTGCAGTGCATTTCACAAATATCTATATATTAGGAAACACTCGTAGTCGTCATTAAAAATGTATAGTTCCTATACAAATATAAAGTATATACTTCCACCGGCAGGATAACACTCGTACAGAATTTTTATGTATACATTATCTAGGGTACTATAAATGGCCGTCACCTCTGATCGCGAGGAGACAAATTGAAATTGAAGTAGTTCTGATCGGTCGGCAAACTAGCTGCGCATCCACCTACTTCGGCTCAAAAAGACGACAACAAAAAAAGAACTACCAGAATTCAGGCAAATCTGATCGAAGTTGCACGTATTCCAAACAAGCTCAAATTTGAAGCATTTTAATAATATACCAGTAGCACAGAGAAACCAAATAACTGAGTACATAGACCGCACTAGGTTTACAAGAGGCCAATTGAGAACAATGGTGCATGCCACTACATAAAGTGTCAATATAAAAAAGGCCTCCACAATAGGTTGACGATGAAACCTGATACCAGAAGTCCAGGACATTACAAGCTCACTTTACACAAGTACACTACGGATAACAATGCTCCCTTTAGCAATATATATATAATTATTAAATACTAAATTTGAGGAATCCTCCCAAATGAGGGGGAAAGTGGCAACAACAGAATATTCAGACCATTGTCATGGTAGTGCATGTTCTCAAGTTCCTTTCCTTTCTCTGCTTGTCGTTGCCCACCGCCTTAAGGGTTCAATCAGATCTCAGCTGCTAGCAGGTACACATTAGATTAGCATGACAGTTTGTAGCAATTGAAGTGATTGTTCTGGAAGTTTGTCATTACAGGAGATCGAGAACGGGATGCGCTTCTGCTCCTAGGGCTCCTGCTTGCAGATCTTCCACGAGAAGGCTGCAAAAGAGTTAAATCAACTGCACTGGACAAGCCATTTCATGATGTAGCATGGTTATGACAATCTTAGAAATACTTAACAATTGTTTCAATAACACCACAACATTCACTTCACATATCATTAGGTAGATATTTGTAGGTATATTAGTATATTTTTCTACAGTTTAGTTAAAATTGAAAAAAATGACTTATAACAGAACTGAAACTACCTATATAATAGAAGAAGTAACTTCAACACTTTTGTGAATTGCGACTTATACATATTATAATCACCAAACACATACTAAAAGAAACATAGTCACAAAAGGTTTGTTGTGTTTTGTGTTTTTGTTTGTCCCTTATGGAGGGATTTAGTGTTGTTGTGCATGTGTCATTCGCCAGCTATTACTAGAGTTCAGTTTTAGCCATCAAACTTAGAAACTAGATATTTTAATTTACCGAACTAAAAATCGTAAACTTTGATCTCCAACTAAGTTTGAAAAGTGGTTTTGCCTATTTTTTTTATTTGTGCTATACTTTTACAACTTTGTTTTTCCTACTTTGTGCTATATTTTTTAACCTTCTCTATATTTTTATTATTTTTGGAAAATATACATATATTAGCAAGAACGTCTGTGTGACACACACTTTTAATAAAAATAAGATTGCATAATACATAGTTAGTTAGAGACCGTGTCGGTTATGAACGAGGGAGGCGAAGGATTTGACGAAAAAAGGCGTAGGGTCGCTCGGAGGGATAATGTTTTAATGGTTGGTGGGTCCGTCGGTTGTCAAATATTTTAGATCTTTATAGTATAAAAATTTGATAAACCACCTTTGGAACTATCTGGAAAACCAAAGTTTATCGAATTTTCATAATTTAATGGTAAAGTATATCTAGTTTTCGAGTTTAATGGTCAAAATCAAACTGTAACCGTAAATAAATGATGTTTTAGCTGCATAATTGGAACGACCTTAGACGTGATTAACAAGTTGGTCTGCAACATACACAACATATCCATTGGGTATGGCCGGTATGCATGAGTGCAGAAGGTTAGTGTGGCAAGTCTTTAGGTTAGGATAGACAAAGTATATTTTGCATCTGTTCATATATAATGCTTCAGCCATACAGATGAACAAAATTATATTATTCCTGTGTGAGCAACCGGAACGCTCTTCTTTTATATGACTATAACATTGTTTCTGAAAACTTGACGTTTAGGACAAGGTTTGAGTCAAACATTGGAAATATAAATCATCAATAATTTTTAAATTGTTGAGTTTACAAATGTGAAAACTATATGAATAGATTTGTCTTGAAAAGTACTTTCATAAAAGTATACATATATCACTCTTTAATAAATATTTTTATAATAACAAGAGGTCAAAGTTGTGTTTTGGAGACCGTGTCGCTGTCCTAAACGTCAGGTTTTTCAGAATGGAGGAAGTACATCACTTATTCAACGGGCACATGGAAGTTTGAGAAAATATAAACTAATATACTTAGACCCTAAGAAAGTGACTGCGAGTGGGTCTTTTACTCCCATTTTGTTGTAACATTTCCTTATTATAAGGGGTAGCATCAATGTTGCAAATTACGGGCTATAGAATTTAGTGGAGTACTTCTAAAAAAGCTATAGAGGCTATAGCGCAGCTATAACGGAAGCTATAGCATTTAGCGGTATGCGAAAAACTATCAAAATTTAGCTCTAAACATTACCAATTTTATGATTTCCAACTCATATTTTGTAAGTACATGCAAACATTAGTGAATATATAAGCAAATGAGCCACAATTCATAAGATATATCATAAATCGTACATTTCTGTTCATAAATGACAAGTATATAAGTTCATAAGTCAAACATAGCGGTGTTAGCGGAGCTAAGCTATTAAATTTAGCGGGGCTATTTCATGATATAGCGGAGTTAGCGG
>OAMR01000077.1:523190-539470 GCA_900205405.1 Echinochloa crus-galli | reverse complement strand
TAATATTTTGTCTGTCCATAAATCATACTCTTTATTTTATGCTTTTATTTATGTTTGCATACAAGAACGTTGCAGTGCATTTCACAAATATCTATATATTAGGAAACACTCGTAGTCGTCATTAAAAATGTATAGTTCCTATACAAATATAAAGTATATACTTCCACCGGCAGGATAACACTCGTACAGAATTTTTATGTATACATTATCTAGGGTACTATAAATGGCCGTCACCTCTGATCGCGAGGAGACAAATTGAAATTGAAGTAGTTCTGATCGGTCGGCAAACTAGCTGCGCATCCACCTACTTCGGCTCAAAAAGACGACAACAAAAAAAGAACTACCAGAATTCAGGCAAATCTGATCGAAGTTGCACGTATTCCAAACAAGCTCAAATTTGAAGCATTTCAATAATATACCAGTAGCACAGAGAAACGAAATAACTGAGTACTTCGGCTCAAAAAGACAAGAAAAAAACTAACAGAATTCAGCCAAATCTGATCGAAGTTGCACGTATTCCAAACAAGCTCAAATTTGAAGCATTTTAATAATATACCAGTAGCACAGAGAAACCAAATAACTGAGTACATAGACCGCACTAGGTTTACAAGAGGCCAATTGAGAACAATGGTGCATGCCACTACATAAAGTGTCAATATAAAAAAGGCCTCCACAATAGGTTGACGATGAAACCTGATACCAGAAGTCCAGGACATTACAAGCTCACTTTACACAAGTACACTACGGATAACAATGCTCCCTTTAGCAATATATATATAATTATTAAATACTAAATTTGAGGAATCCTCCCAAATGAGGGGGAAAGTGGCAACAACAGAATATTCAGACCATTGTCATGGTAGTGCATGTTCTCAAGTTCCTTTCCTTTCTCTGTTTATAGTTGCCCACCGCCTTAAGGGTTCAATCAGATCTCACCTGCTAGCAGGTACACATTAGATTAGCATGAAAGTTTGTAGCAATTGAAGTGATTGTTCTGGAAGTTTGTCATTACAGGAGATCGAGAACGGGATGTGCTTCTGCTCCTAGGGCTCCTGCTTGCAGATCTTCCACGAGAAGGCTGCAAAAGAGTTAAATCAACTGCACTGGACAAGCCATTTCATGATGTAGCATGGTTATGACAATCTTAGAAATACTTAACAATTGTTTCAATAACACCACAACATTCACTTCACATATCCTTACTGTCAGTCCTATCTTCCTCCTAGGACTGGTTGTAGCCCACTTGTCACACATGCATCACAATCCAGCTCTACTATCCAAAGTCACAAACCACCACTCCGTTTCTCAACACATCCAATATTCTATCAATGCAGTCCCCCAGATCACCGCATGGCCAGATCTAGGAAAAACAAAAGGAAACCTTGAGCAGTGCAGGTTAGCCAGCAAGCTCTGTATGTTTAATCACTGAAGCACAGAGTAAATTCAAGTCATGCTAATTAAATGACAAAGGAATTGGTAAAGCATATGAGTGTTATAAACCAGGAAGCATTCCAAAGAATATCAAACTAAATTTCGGCACCTGACTGTTTTTCCCTTCTGGCTTTGATAAAAACAAGATGACCCTTCCTTTTGCAGCAGGTTATGATTAAATCTATGTGAGTGTATGTGAATTTCATATGTAGAGTTCTTTTTGTTATAAAATATGGAGTAGGGAATATAATTTCGAATTCATATATGTATGCATTTGTTTGTTAAATATGGAAAAATTAAATTCAGGGTTAGTTATGTATGAAAAAAGAAAAATAAGGAGAGGAATGAAGCTTCTCCATGAGGAAAGAAAAGGAAACAGAGAGGTGCTGCCATGCTATAGAGATGATTGATTGATTGATACTGCACAAGAAGTGGCAAAATCATGGTTTCGAGAGAAGGTATAATTATTTCTTTACCCTATCACTCCCTACTCTAAGCTAGTTTCCCCTCTCCAACTTGGCATGCTTCTGAAGGACGCATGCTCGTACTTTATCACTGAACGATTTATCTAGAAGTTTCTAATAAAGCAAAACTTTCAAGGAGCACGTTCTAGAAGGTTAGGTCACATCATATGCTTTAAAATATACAGTTGCATATATAGAAGTTTGTACAAGGCAGGCTCTAAGCTCTAAAAAAGGAAATTTATTTTTTTGGATATGTCAGATTGTAGTAAATAAATAAGTTAAAATGGCACTCTCTTATCAATTATAATACACTCCCTGCTTTGGGCTAGTCTACAAAATGATGGCAGGTCTGCATGAAGTGAGGTTTCAATACATTTTAGCACCATAGGCGTACTGCACCATATGTTAAAGATGACAAAGGACAAAGATCCGCATGAAGTGAGGTTTCAATATTTTTTTAGCACCATTTTATTTGTTAAGTATCATGTTCCTTCTAAAAACAAATTTGCAGGAACAGTATGCATATTTCATATTAGCATTTTGAATCCACAAATGCACATTTCCAATCGATATAGATTCACATACCTTTCATCCACAGGTGACGGTGACCGAGAAACAGACCTAAATAAGAAACAACAAATAAGAATTGGTGGCATAAGACTTGGATGTCAAATTTGTGAACATATATACATACTTTGGACTCCTGCTCCTGCTGTAACTGGGGCTTCTTGAGTACGAGCGGCTACGGCTTCTGCTTCGTGATCTAGCATCATACTCCCTCACCTACAATAGAATAACGAATAAACATGGGTTCATGATCAAAAATAAACCGAGGGAAAATATGAGAACATATACTCTGATATACGCCCTTGAGAATGCGTTCCTGAACAGTGAGTCATCAAGCTTCCTAATCTGCAAGGTGACGAGAAACATGCATAGAGTTACACCACATGAAACAACATACATTTAACTAGAGCATTCTGTTCAACAGTCAAACAGACCCTCTGAAACAGTAATAGATGAGACAAAATAGTTAAGGAACATATCAAAAGCAATGAGTTTTATCATGCAACGCACCGCATATTTCATATCATCATAGTTTGTATAATCCACAATCCCAACAGTTTCTGCAACACAAAAGAAGGCACAAATATCATCATTATGTAAAAGTTAAGAATAGAGCCTTGAATCATAGCGCTCCCCACTAAGGAATTCTCTCAATCCTCAACGCGCCACATCATCCTCCACTAAGCACCCTACCAACGCGCCACGTCATCCTCCACTAAGCACCCCACCGAGATGCATTGATTGCTGATTCTTGCAGCGCGCCACGTCATCCTCCACTAAGCACCCCACCAAGATGCATTGATTGCTAATTCTATATCTATATTACACTATATACTTCTCGCATGCGGTGCAGCCACATCATCTTAATTGTTTGCACCGTCCAATTCTATATCTATATTAAACTATATACTTCTCGCATGCGGTGCAGCCACATCATCTTAATTGTTTGCACCGTCCAATTCTATATCTATATTAAACTATATACTTCTCGCATGCGGTGCAGGCACATCATCTTAATTATTTGCACCGTCCAATCTCTATATTAAATTATATACGAGCACCCCACTACAAAATATTGATTTCTATTTCTCTCAACATACAAGAATACGAAGAAATCATCTTAGTGTTTCTGCTTCCAAATTTCACTTTATTATTTTTATTTTCAAATTTCACCAAAAGATCCCGCCGCAACGCGCGGGGTATCACCTAGTATTTCATATTTCAAAGGGACAGTGTGAAGCAATAATAACACAAGATATAAACAATTAATGGTCACATCCGTATGTTGCAACGAACAGGAAATGAGTTTAGGAGTGCTAAAATTACTAACCTCTGGCCTCACGATATACATCAGAGAAACAGACATCACCAGCGCGTCGCATGTGATCCTGAAATGTAGTAAAGTGAAGTTCGTTCCAGCAAAAACTACAAGCAGAGTTAGTTACAAAGGCAGTACCTTCAGATCTTGCCATGATGCCGATGAAGGTAAACCAGTGACCATGACTGCATATTTCAGAAAATGAAAATATAAAAATCTCTGAAAGGGGCTATAAGTAAACTTGTTCATATGACAAATGTACCAACCACGGTAATCAGAGCGCCTAGAAACGCCTCCTCGACGTGCACTGCTATAGCTGCTTGAACGATCATAAGAGTAAGACTGACCTCTTCCACCATGAGCTAATTCAACCTGACAGAAAACGTATTTCAGCATTTATGCACAAGAAAAACGAAATCAATCCTCTCTTCTGGGAAAGTTACTCAATAGAAGATAGACACATCTTGATATACACACCCGCAACCTGTAGCCATCAAAGTCATACCCATCACGCCCATAAATTGCGTCATCAGCATCACGTGGATCCTCGAACTGCAAAAGCATCATAGTTTTGTTAACACCAAATGTTTGGTCGCGCCAAATTCTATCAGCTAATTTTCTTTGAATTTTTAATGGTCAAAACATGATCCAATTAGATTCTAAGACTGAAAAAAGTAATAGTGCTGTTGTTATAAAAATTAGAAGTAAGCCCAATAAAAGGAAACTATTCGTACACAAGACCTGGCCATAGAAAAATATACTAACCTCAACGAAAGCATATCCAGGAGGTCTTGGAGGTATCTTCAGGTCAATATCCAAAATCCGACCATACTGCACAATCATATTTGAAGGAAAATATCAGGCATGGATATTGTCATACAAGATCCAATAACTATACTAACAGTGCAGTGTGAACACATTTTCTTCTACAAGACATGACAAATTTCTTGCCATACTACATGTATCATCAAGGTTTCAAAATACTGTAAACTGTGTCCTTTTTTCTTTTAGGATCACTGCAAACTGTGCCTTATACAGACTTAGACTAATAGATAAATTAAAAGCATATGTCTTGCAGAGACACGATAAAATGTATTGTGCATCATTGCAAAACACAGAACATTGTAACTTCAGACAAAGGCAACATATACAAAGTTTCTTTGGTTGACGTTACTCAATAAGAAAACACAATTTCAAATCAAACAATAATTCATGTGCAACCCCTAATACAAATTGCAGATAATATACTTGTTAAAGTCATAGCCCAAAAAATGCAAACCTTCAACTCCAAATTAATACCCTCAATTAATAGGATACTGAAATTGATAAGACAGAAAATGTTACTAACCGGTCAGGAATTAGGCATATGCCCTGACCAATCTAGCACATGCTTGCAAAAATGAAAATTCCGACAAAGGTACATGCAAAACAATCAAAACCCACCTTGTAGAAGAGATCCTCAACCTCCCTCTCACGGATGTCCCCAGGGAGGTTGCCTACATAAATGGTGCGGCTGTTGCGCCTGCTCATTGTTTTCTGCAGTCAACCATGAGGGTAAGCACATTATAGTCTCCGTAGATGGGAGATTGTAGGGGAAAAGCACAATCCAATTTTAAAAGGATCACAAATTCACTAGCCACACGATGCATAAGATAGTGGGGTAACTGAAAAATATAGTTCTCCACGAATATTTCTTTTTTCTGAAATTGTAACACCAGTTTACTCAGGATACAGCTCTGTACTAGCATGGTAATAGGAAGAGACAAAATTAAAACATCTTAGTATCGAAACAACAACAAGAACATGGTGGAGGCAACTAAATGCTTAGCATTGTAAGATGGACTTTGAAAAATATTATATACAAAAATTGAAAGTAACAAGATAATTATATATTCTCCTCTCCTATTATTAAGATGGACTTTGAAAAATATTATATAAAAAAATTGAAAGTAGCAGCATCCTTAATCAACAAGGAAATGAAAGATGTAACAAGAGAATTATATATTCTCATCTCCTATTATTTATTTATTTATTTATTTATTGTTATTATTATTATTATTATTATTATTATTATTATTATTTCGAAAAGCAATGTACAATTCGATCTGCAAGCAATCAAACTACGCATACGTATTTCACACCTTGCACTGTGTTCGATCAGGAATCAAGGCTTGGATTGTCTAAGTACAGCAGCAGTTATGCCCTTAAAGCATACTGACAGGAGGTGGGATTCAACATATCGCAGAAGGTTCCGTTAAACCCCCCGAAATTCAGGTAGAATGGCAGCTGAAAAAGATGAACAGGAACCTAATCGAACAGTGTTAGGAGTGGATTGGGTTGCCAGGACACTACGTACGCATCAAACAAAACCGCAACTAAATCAAACTGGACAGCAGATCGAGAGGCAGATTTGGACTTGATCGCCTCATCATAAATCGAAGCAAACAAAGGGTAGAGGCGACGAGGGTGGCGGGCGATCGAGAGGTTGGGGCTTACCATGATCGACACGAAATCAGAGCGAACGGAAGAAAATGAAATCAGTGCGGGGTGTGGGGGGATTTTGGTTTGGTGGCGCACCTGAGTGGAGCGGGGGAGAGGGGGCTCGAGAAGGTTCGCGACTCCGGGAGGCGACGCCGCGTGGTGGAATGGAAGCAGATGGAACGGAACGGAAGGAACTCCGTTGGGAAATGCTGATACGCTGGCGGCGGTGCGCTCTGTGCTGTGTGTGTGTCTGCGGGGATGCTTCTAGATTCGTGTGCCGCCGCGGCCCACGGGGTTGCGTGCGGCGTGCTGGCGGCGTGGCCGTGGGCTGGCCTGGGCTTCAACGGTGATGGATCGATTTTGATTAGGCCTTCGCAGACCAGTTTACAAAGCAACTATTAATAAGGGGGTTAAACCTATATTCATACGGATTGAATCCAAAAAAAATATTGACAACTTAGAAAACAAATACTACATCCGTTCTAAATTATATTCGTTGTTACTTTTTCGCTTAACGTTTGACCATTCGTCTTATTCAAAAAATTTCACAAGTATCATTTATTTTGTATGTGACTCGTTTTATCATCGTATATACTTTAAGAATAATTTATTGGTTTGTATATTTGAATAAATTTTTTAAATAAGACGAATGGTCAAATGTAATGAAAAATGTGAACAATGAATAGTAATTTAGAACGGAGGTAGTAATTCACTAATAATCAAACCAAACAAGCCACTAATTGGGTAACTTATGTTGAACATACTTTGACAATAAACTTCAATGTAAATCAGAATAAAAACTTACCGTAACATGGTACAAAAATTAACAAATTAAATACAAGCCAAATTTGGTCAACATCACCCATCCCAAACTGTAAAGAAACCCTTGAAGTTGAGTTCAGAAAATTTCACTTCAGGCTTCTAGAATCGATCTAAATTTTTCGACGAAAATATGCAACTTGGTGTATTTGGATTAGCTAGGCGATGGTGGATGGTGACCCACTCACTACCCCCATTCGCTCTTGGCTCACCAGAAAGTTGACGTTTCACTGGTGGTACAGCATTTCCAATTTTGCCCCTTTTCGCTTTTTTTGCAAACTTTGATTTTGATATTTGTATAGTAGAAAAAAAAAATCAGGCATCAAAGCTTTCCTTTCCCCTCGGAGACAAAAATGAGATCACCGCCTCCACCGTGCCCGCTCCCCAACCCCAACTCCGATGCGTCTCCTCCTCCTCCGGCGCCGATGACCCCGCGCGCCCCGCAGCTGCGGCACCACCCGCCGCACCTCCTCCTCGCCGAGGCCGTCGCCTCCTGGCATCCCTTCCACAAGAAGCCATGCCTCTCCGACCGCTCCACCGCTCCCGCCTCCTCGGCCCATCTCCCTGTCGCGGAGACCCCGACGCCTGCCCTCGGCCCGGCGCCCGGTGGCGGGGCTGCTGCGGGGGCTGGTGGGGTCGGCGCGGCAGCGGAGGCGGCGGCCGCCGATTCTGGGTACGGGAGCGAACCTGGGTACCGCGGCGACGTGGAGCTCGGATACGGAGATGAGATTGACGAAGAGGAGGAGGATGGGAGGCAGCAGCTGTTCTGGGGCGGGGTGATTGGAGGTGATAAGCGTGTCCTATAGTCACTGATTTTAGCTTTTAAGTATCCCGACAGCATATAGATCTGAGCTATTGGCATTGATGGCAGCATCATGGTGTGCGGTTCTTTGAATTAGAATGATTTTGTTAGAAATTTAGGAGAACTTAGTTTGTTAACTACTTAACTATGTTGATTGAGATTCTGGTGTCCTTGGATAGTTCTTGTTGGGGTTCAAATGATTATAGGCCATCAAGCTCCTCCGTTCTTGATTCCGGTAATGTGTCGTTAGTCTTGTTCCTTGCTGTTTATGTCTGTTTTTTAACCTTTGTTTTTGTATTAAGTTGCAGTTCTTGCTGCCAGTAAATATTTGCAGCGGATTGGTAGAGTCAAAATTGTTTTTCAGGGAAATGCACTTGTTTACCCATGCAATCACCTGTAGTGGTCTGGTTGTCAAAATGACTGTGCCCAATCAATTTCGTAACTTTTAACTCACTCAGATCATAATATATGTGGCTTATGACTTGACATGGTCGACAAGATGCAACTTGACTAGGGGATATCTATAAAATATATTTTATTATTGTTTCAAACAGAAATGATTATATATTGTGAAATTATTTTTCAAGATGAACCTAGTAATATCGATGTTATGTTGTCAACCTGTATGATTTTTTAACTATTAATGATGGTTTGATCTGGTGAGGAGCATGCTTTCCATGTGCATATCATTGTATGTATAGTATGTCTAGGCTTCTTTAATGTTCCATTTTTTTTTCTAACTAGATCTGTGAATCAGATTGGATTATTGTAAGAAAACCTGACAAGGATTTTCCAAACATGATTTCTTGTTTAGTTTGGCGTGTGTAGGCCCTTTAGCACGCAAATTTGTGTCACTTTCCCTAAATATTTCTGAGATTGATCCTGCTGTACTGCAATTTTAATCTGGTCGGAGTTGATCCTTTTTGAGACTTATGGGTTTATGCAATCTACCAAATATTTTCCTGTTGCAATCCAGCAGTATGGTTAATTTTGATAAGGCTTTCTCATATTGGGCACAATAGCAACAGCATCCATGTTTGTTAATACCTTTTCTGATGTTTCCGTTTGTTTCTAGATTTAGCTTCTATGTCCATTTGTTAACACTTCCATTTTGATTTTCGTTTTCGGTGCATCTCATCTGCTATTCTTTTTGGCAAGTAACATATAGCAAGCTGGATAAGGTTAATCATTGTTCATGGGAGATTCAGCTGACATAATGTTGTGTTATAAAGTATGATTTCAGTTTGACTAATGAATCCTTCACATTTATTTGTCCACTTATTTGATTTCGGAAACACAACCTTTGCTGAGGCTGCTAGACATGCAAACTTCAGAAGAAATGGACCAAGTTGTAGTATGCACCAAAGATCTAATATGGTAATTGTGTGAAATTGGTGGTTTAAGGTCAGAACCATTGGCTTGGGTGGTGCTCTGATGGCAGCACAGCAAAGTCCAAGCACATGGCTGAGGAAGAGAAGTAGCTTGATTTTTTCTCTCTAAATGAACTGGGAGGAGAGTTGTCTGTTATATTAAAAGGAGCTTGGCTAATTCTTGATTGCCGAGTCGATAACGCCATGCCTTACATGGATGGGAAGCCATGACAACCAAATTTGACCTTTCTTTGAGGGAACATACTTAATTTCCTATGACTGTCTGGCTGGGTCAGCTAAGCTCCAGGAGCTCCTGGGCGGGTTGTGGACCTTGGGCACTTAGGCGGGTTTTTAGTGGCGCGTCTGTAACTTAGTATCCTGGGTGTGTGTGAGCGGTGTTCCAGTGCTCGAGTAGGGTCTGTCCAGGTGTACCTTTTATTCTGCCTTAATGCAACACACAGCTCTCCTGTGTAGTTCGAGAATTTTTTTTTCCTATTACTCATGGCTTATTTTGAGGGAACAAATAAGAAGCAAACTCTCGCACACCTTCCGAGCCTCGTGTGTGTTAGTGTGTTACTCTGATCTGATATTGAAGCCTCACATGACAAGCTAGCAATACGTATATTACCCAATGAGTGTATGTAGACTATTAGCTATTGCTACGTACCTCCAGACATGGGAGGGTTGTCGCGACACATTTTTTCAATGTGAGATACTGGTGCTCCGTGCATGTCTTATGTCTTAATTGCACAAACCTTGGTAACTGAATACATCTCATTCTAAAATTTTACAAGCTTAATTTTTCTCTGGCTATAAATGTTCTCCACTTGCCATGCTATCTAGTCACGCAGAAAATGCATTTAATGATTCGTTCTAGCAGCTAGAATAGGATTAAAAAGAAATGAAAATTGTAATGTGTTACACATGCACACACAAAAAAAAAGATGTAATGAAATATGAGCTGGTCCTAATGTCGAAACCAAGTTATGGCCGAATGCTGGCCACACTAGCTGCCCTGCATGTTAGAGTTGGTAGGTATGACCCTATGGTCTTGACACATGTTTAGTTCGGTTTGCTATATGTTTTGCTGGAATCATTATAATTTTTTGTCTCTTCTGGGGACGCTTCATGGAAGGATGATTGCACTTTGTCGTTAGTAATTTTGTGGTCTTATATAATTTTAGGAATTTAAATTGTTGCCAAGCTTCCAAATCCTACCAACCAGTTGCCAAATTTACTGGTGGTTTAGTCCTCTGTTGTGCCAAGTACTTTGGAGGTATTATGTTAAAATTCAAATGACTCCTGGTTTCATATGATTTTGATGCCTTCAAAATCATGGAAACAGAAACTGTGCAAACAAGAAATAATTAATGGAACCTGTCTCTGATGGTCTGAGTCTAATTAAATTAGCAGATTAGACCTGTGGTCATCAATCTTTTCGCATATGGAGTCTGTAAGGTCTTGTAAAATATAGGAGAGTAGTTTTTATTAATGACATGGCACATAGTGTATGCAATCTCATGTTTTAATAGGGATATTCTACATTAAGTACATGCTATACTGATATGCAGACAGCTTTCTATTCTAAATTAAATAGTTCTTTATTTAGTTTTTTTAGGATTTAAGAAAAATCTGTCGACCATACTTTTAGAATTGGAAAGGTTTAGTTCTTCTTTAGCACATTTACTGTTTTGCAATCAACTGATTAAAGATGGTATTCACTACTAAAATTGGTGGTTGTCTTGTGCAATGCTGATGTTGATTGTGCTATCATGAATTCATGGCCCTGGTAATGGTTTCCTGCAGCTACCGCTGCTTGAGGTGTTCTTGGATGGCATTCTTGTGTTGCAATATATGCTTTTTATCTGAGTGCTCCTGGAAGCTTTTCTTACTGTTCTTATTGTCCCATTGCAGATATGAACAAAATGAAAATTGCTGGCGACACTAACTTTGGGGAGCAGAAGAGTCATCATCGCTGCAGGCGCAAGAAGCATGATGTGAGGATGTTGGATTCCGTGAGGTGAATCGCGTAGGTGCTGATAAAGCATCTATGCATATGTTGTAGTGTTGTTTCACTAGCAGCAGTAGTTATGGGAAACAAGTCGTGTCCGTGTTGTGGCAAGCTCAAATAGAGAAGACATCTAGTTACCAGGGTTTTGCCTTTCGGGATGTTTCAGTTGTTTGCTGACCGACCTGTAGTACCCTAGTTTCTGGGAAGAATTTTCCCAGAGTTTATTTGGGAAGAGTTATTGATGCATGAAGGACATTTTGTGTTCTCGTGTGCTATTGCTGATGATCTGACGTTCGTCCCTTTGAGTACTAAGTATTGACATATGATTGTGAATTAGGGATACTCAGCTCAAGTTAGCTCTATTTAGCTGTACTTGTTGATACTGCTATTGGTTTCAGCGCAAGCTAATGTTTTTCGAATTGTTTGTGGTATCTTGTATTACACATTTGCAGGACCCCCTTTGGAATTGTTTCTCAATAGTTCATTCCAAAAAAGAGAAGCCGATTGTGCACGCTTGTGCACCATTGTTTAACTTTTTGGAGACTTTGAGTTTTTGTTTTTGAGCAACTGTGATAGGTAAGAGGTGAACTGACTAGGGCCTCTTGCAGATCTACTATTTCGCCAATTCTAAATGGTGCAAAAGAGTACAGATATAAGAGCAATACAGAATGTGCAGAGGAAACAACAAAATATCAATATGGAGAGACACGTGATTTAAATGTAGACGGCACTACGATAGGAGACATGGAGATATACTCGTGCACCAACTCACCAAGCACTTGCTGGCATCTTTCTGGGAAATTAAGGTCAGATTTAGCCCACCCGTAAGCAATGACCTAAGCAAGCAACAGAGCACGCGCCCGGGTTGTCCATTGCATGAACGACAGAATCATGTGTCTAATTTGATTCTGGCATCTTGGTGGGATTTGGCCCCATTGTTCTAGTGTAGTTATTATTGTAATTTGGTCATGTCCTATCTGTTTCATCTAACCAGCTGATAATGGAGACAAATATTGGGTTCTTCCTCCTACCTTCTAACTTTGTAATGAGGCGAACTTGCGAACTCAATCTGTAATGCCACTGATTGAATCAGTCGTCAAAAAGTAATATGTCTTGTGTGTGCCGATAAAACAATAAAAGTGGCATACCATTTTCTCTCGATTGAAGTTGCTCTGCTTTGCCTCAATAATGTCAATCATCAAGATAATACCACAAAATAAAGTTCATGCAAAAACACACTTAATAACTACGTACTCAAAAAGGGATATGAGTATGTACTTATTTTCCCACGAAATGAGAGCGCAAGATACTATGCGGCCATTTTAATTTTCTTTTAGCTGATAGCAGTACCCAATATGTTTATAGTACGATAAATGAGCATATATGTCACAATTACAACTAATCATACATTGACAGTCAAAAGGTAAGTTTCCATGTGAGCAACTGAAAACGCCACTTACTTTTTAATTTGAAGGTATCCATCAATCAAACATATGACTGCGACCTTAACATATTTTTGTTTGGAATGGTAATCATCGATCACCACATTGCAGCCGCCGGCTATCCCACCAACCTTGATCCTTTCCTTACGCATCTTACAATATTTTTCTGATGTCTCAGGAGTCCAGGAGTTGACGCACAAGTCCTACGTTGTCCTTAAAAATAAGAATGTAACTTTGAAGTGCCAACTATCTGTATACCAATTTGACTACGTTAGCTGCTCAAAATAAGCAATTCTAAGTTGAATTTTAATTTTACCTATCATACATGTCTATAAGAAACTGCTTTGTGTGCCAACGTTATCTTTTTCTCACATGTGTTTTCTCATTTTCATAGTAAACCCTTGCTCAGCCAAAAAGACAACAAACATATGTATTGCACCTTACACTCCATCAACAGCACCACCATTTCTTCGAAAGAAGCTACCACCGGGAGAATGTTTGCATATGAAAATCTAGCCATGCCTTCCATTCCAAGTCAGTTTATTGGTGCAAGAATTTTTTTTAGTACCTTCAAACTAGAAATAGGATAGCCCAAATTTGCAATTTTAGAAGTTCCAAAAATCCAAGTGGACGCTTTAATTTACAAGTTACAAGAAATATGAAGTTTGGTGAAAATGTCACATCGGACACTGTAGCGCACTTTAACACTTTTCGTTTGTTTGTGGTAATCGTTGTCCTATCATGACCGCTCAAAAGATTCGTCTCGTCGTGCACATCAAAACCATGTATTTAGTTTTTTGAGTGAATTTCACTGCAGGTTTATGATCTTTTTCCAAGATCTCATCTAGGTCCGTAAACTAAAAAAACGATCATCTAGGTCCATCAACTTTTCTGAGGTCCCATCTAGGTCCGCAAACTAAATAAGTGATCATCTAGGTCCATGAACTTTTAAAGAGCTTGTCATCTAGGTCCAAGGCGGTGGCGACGAGCCTGACCTTGATGACCGCTCTTTAAAAGTTTATGGACCTAGATGACCACTCTTAAAAGTTCATGGACCTACATGACCGCTTATTTAGTTTGCGGACCTAGATGAGATCTCGGGAAAAATTTACTGACCTAGATGACCAATTTTTTAGTTTGCGGACCTAGATGAGATCTCGAGAAAAGTTCACGGACCTACAGTGAAATTCACTCTAGTTTTTTTATTTACCCACGTTTAGTGTTCCATGCACGAGGAGAGAGATTTGATGTGATTTGATGTGATAGGTGAGTAGTGAAGTTTGGAGAGAGAATTTTTCACTTTTGAAGGAAACTAAACAGGGCCATCGAGAAGATTGTACTGTATTTTCAAATTTGAATGCACAAATTCCGTGCCACTCACGCTAAACAATTCAGTTCTGCAGCTACAAATGAGAAAAAAAAATGTGCCGCAAATGTGTTATAGGACCACCTCTTGGCAACGTTGCATTTGCACACCAACTCCCAAGATCGCAAGCTCACCTATAAATCCACTGTTGTAACTAGCTGTAGGATACTCATCTGCTCAAGCTCACCGCCACAGCAACCCAGTAGGCCAGTATCCGCGCCATGGCCGCGCCCGCGGAAGCTCCCCAGGCCGCCGCCGCCGCCGCCGCCGCCGCCGCCGCCGCCGCCGCCGCCGCCGCCGCCGCCGCCGCCGCCGCCGCCGCCGCCGCCGCCGCCGCCGCCGCCGCCGCCGCCGCCGCCGCCGCCGCCGCCGCCGCCGCCGCCGCCGCCGCCGCCGCCGCCGCCGCCGCCGCCGCCGCCGCCGCCGCCGCCGCCGCCGCCGCCGCCGCCGCCGCCGCCGCCGCCGCCGCCGCCGCCGCCGCCGCCGCCGCCGCCGCCGCCGCCGCCGCCGCCGCCGCCGCCGCCGCCGCCGCCGCCGCCGCCGCCGCCGCCGCCGCCGCCGCCGCCGCCGCCGCCGCCGCCGCGGGCCACCGCGGTTTCGACTACGACGTCATCGTGGTGGGCGCCGGCATCATGGGCAGCTGCGCGGCGCACGCGGCGGCGTCCCGCGGCGCGCGCGTCCTGCTCCTGGAACGCTTCGACCTGCTCCACCACCTCGGCTCCTCCCACGGTGAGTCCCGCACCATCCGCGACGCCTACCCGAAGCCGCAGTACCCTCCCATGGTGCGCCTCGCCCGCCGCCTCTGGGCCGACGCCGAGGCCGAGTCCGGCTACCGCGTGCTCACCCCGGCGCCGCAGCTCTCCATGGGCCCGCGCGCCAACGCCCCGCTCCTCGCCGCCATCCAGAGCTCCGGCGCCATGGAGGTGCCGGCGGGCGACCTGGCCCGGAGGTGGGGAGGCGCCTTCCGCGTCCCCGACGGCTGGGTGGCCGCCGTGAGCGAGCGCGGCGGCGGCGTGCTCAACGCCACCAAGGCGGTGGCCATGTTCCAGGCGCTCGCCGTCAGGAAGGGCGCCGTGGTCAGGGACAAGACGGAGGTCGTCGGCATCAGGAAGGGGCCGGACCCGGAGGGCGGCGTCGTGGTGGCGACGAGCGCCGGCGAGGAGCTGCGCGGCGCGAGGTGCGTGGTGACGGTGGGCGCGTGGACGAGCAAGCTGGTGAGGTCCGTCGCCGGCGTGGAGCTCCCGATCCAGCCGCTGCACACGATGGTCCTGTACTGGCGCGTCAAGCCCGGGCGCGAGCGCGAGCTCGCGGCGGCGGCCGGGTTCCCGACGTTCTCCAGCTACGGCGACCCGCACGTGTACAGCACGCCGTCGCTGGAGCTGCCGGGGCTGATCAAGATCAACTACGACGGCGGCCCGCCGTGCGACCCCGACGGCCGCGACTGGGCGTCCGGCGGCGGCGACGTGGCGGAGCGGACGGCGCGGTGGATCGAGGAGTTCATGCCGGACCACGTCGAGACCGCCGGCGGGCCGGTGATCCGGCAGTCGTGCATGTACTCCATGACGCCGGACAAGGACTTTGTGATCGACTTCCTCGGCGGTGAGTTCGGGAAGGACGTGGTGGTCGGGGCCGGGTTCTCCGGGCACGGGTTCAAGATGGGGCCGGCGGTGGGGAGGATCCTGGCGGAGATGGCCATGGATGGCGAGGCAAGCACGGCGGCGGAGGCCGGCGTGGAGCTCGGCCACTTCAGGATCAACCGGTTCGAGGGTAACCCCATAGGGAACGCCAAGAATTAAATTAATTAACTGGAATGCTGGATCATTTCAGTGATACATCTATATGTGATTCTTCTGCACAAATTTGGAGTTGTCAGCGAGTGTCTGTTCTTCTTGGCTACATGTAATTTCATAAGTGGAAGTTTGTGTCGTGTGCAGTCTTTTCTGTTATAAACTCCGTAGTCTATAGATAGATTGTTTCCTTGATATTACCACATGAGCAACTCCACAACCCTATGCATCCACTTACGTCATCTTTCATCCTCCATTGGCGCTTTAAGATTCGTGCCACTCTCCTCTCTCCCTCCTCCCTCCTCCTCGGCTGCTCCGCCCGCCGTCTTCTCGTCGGCATCTTCCTCCTCCTCTCTCCTCCTTCCTCCTCCTCGGCCCGACCGTGCCGCCGAGCCGCTGCACCTCGCCGCTGCCCCTGGCCC
>OAMR01000077.1:504671-519582 GCA_900205405.1 Echinochloa crus-galli | reverse complement strand
GTCTCCAACGCCTTCCTTCACGGCAACATCGACGAGGAGGTTCACTGCCAGCAACCCACTGGCTTCCATGACCCGGCGCGCCCTGACGACGTCTGCTTGCTGTCCCTCTCACTCTACGGTCTTCGTCAGGCTCCACGAGCTTGGTTCAATCGCTTCGTCGACCACGTCCTCACGCTCGGCTTCACTCAATCACGGGCTGATCCTTCTTTGTTCGTGCTTCGCGCGGGGAACACCACGGCGTACCTGCTCCTCTACGTCGACGATATCATTCTCTCGGCTTCATCCACGGCATTACTCCGGGACATCATCGCGCGCCTCAAGACTGAGTTCGCGATCAAGGACATGGGTCCTCTTCACTTCTTCCTCGGCGTTGATGTTCAGCGACGCGATGGCGGATTCTTCCTGTCTCAAGCCTCGTACGCCCGCGACGTTCTGGAGCGCGCGGGCATGGCCAATTGCAAACCGGCCGCGACACCAGCCGAAGCAAAGTCCAAGGTCGCGAGCTCCGATGGCGCTCCCTTCTCGGATGCATCGTGGTACCGGAGTATGGCCGGAGCTCTCCAGTACTTAACCCTCACCAGGCCGGACATCGCCTACGCTGTTCAACAAGTGTGCCTTCATATGCACGCGCCTCGCGACAGCCACGCCGCCATGCTCAAGCGCATACTCCGGTACGTCAAGGGCACCGTCGACTTTGGGCTTCACCTTCACGCCGCAGCGTCGCCCAAGCTCATCGCCTACACCGACGCCGACTGGGCCGGCTGTCCTGACACCGGGCGCTCCACGTCTGGCTTCTGTGTCTATCTTGGCGACGCACCCGTGTCATGGTCGTCCAAACGATAGAACACCGTTTCCAGATCAAGTGCAGAGGCTGAGTATCGAGGAATTGCCAACGCCGTGGCTGAGTGTACCTGGCGTTGTCAACTTCTCGGTGAACTACATCATGGCGTTCAAGAGGCTACCATTGTCTATTGTGACAATGTGTCGTCGGTCTACCTGTCCAAGAACCCCGTTCATCATCGCCGCACCAAGCACATCGAACTGGACATCCATTTTGTCCGAGAGAAGGTGGCCTTGGGTGAGCTTCGCGTTCTTCGTGTGCCAAGTGACAAGCAATTCGCCGACGTCTTCACCAAGGGCTTGCCATCCGCCCTGCACGATGACTTCAGGACCAGTCTTTGCGTCGGCAACGACGGCTAAGACTGCGGGGGGGTGTTGTCATGATTCCTGCACGGCTGCGCCAACGGCTTCGCCAACAGCCTCGCCGACGGACTCGCGCCATCCGCGCGCTCGCCGCGCACTCGTCGCACCTGCCTTGCGTGCGCTCCGCGCCACGTCCGCCTCGCGCGCGCTCTGCGCTCGCGCCCACGACGCGCCTCGCCTGCGCGATCTGTAACAGAGAGAGAGAGAGCTTGTTAGTTAGCACACCATGTATATATATTATACTACATTCATCAATACAAGCTGCTGGTTCTCTCAATTTCCTCTTCTACACTCACCCCGACACCGCTGCTCTCCCTGGGCCCCCGCAGCATCTCCTCCGTTCTCGCCGCCATCGAGAACGCCGGCGCGGAGGAGGTGGTGGACCTGGCGGCGAGGTGGGGAGCGCGTTCCGGGCCCCGGACGGCTGGATCGCCGCGGCGAGCAAGCACGGCAGCGGCGTCCTGCACGCGGCCAAGTCGGTGGAGATGTTCCAGGCGCTGGCCGTGAAGAAGGGCGCCGTGGTGAGGGACAACGCGGAGGTCGTGGGCATCAGGAAGGGGCCGGAGGGAGGCGTCGTGGTGAAGACGCGCGCCGGCGAGGAGTTCACCGGCGCCAAGTGCGTCGTTACGGTGGGCGCGTGGACGGGCAAGCTCGTCAAGTCCGTCGCCGGCGTGGACCTCCCCATCCAGCCGCTGCACACGCTGGTCCTGTACTGGCGCATCAAGCCCGGCCACGGGCGCGCGCTCATGGCGGAGGCCGGCTTCCCAACGTTCTCGAGCTACTGCGACCCGCACTTCGTGTACAGCACGCCGTCCCTGGAGCGCCCGGGCATGATCAAGATCAACTACCACGGCGGGCCGCCGTGCGATCCGGACAGCCGCGACCTAGCCTCCGGCGGCGGCGATGTTGAGGAGCGGGTGGCCCGGTGGATCGAGGAGTTCATGCCGGGGCGCGTGGAGACCGCCGGCGGGCCGGTGGAACGCCTGCCGTGCATGTACTCCATGACGCCGGACGAGGATTTCGTGATCGATTTCCTCGGCGGGGAGTTTGGCGAGGATGTGGTGATCGGGGCCGGGTTCTCCGGGCACGGGTTCAAGATGGGTCCGGCGGTGGGGAGCATCTTGGCAGAGATGGCCATGGACGGTGAGGCGAGGACTGCGGCAGAGGCCGGCGTGGAGCTCGGCCACTTCAGGATCAGCCGCTTCGACGGCAACCCCATGGGAAACGCTAAAGATCTGTGAGCTCAATCATGGATGGATTGTTGTTACCTTACAGGATTCTTGTGGCCTACTGTCTCTGTGATTCTTATCGATGGTAAATGTAAACTAGTGATATTTTGGGATTTGGTTTTAGTATTGGAGATCTGGTGTTGGGATTTTGGGGATTTGGTGGGAGGGGCCTCCATTGGAGCAGGGTGGTACATTTATTCAGATGGTAGAAAAGGGCACACCAATACTCTTGCTGCTTAGTGTCTACAAACTGAAAAAAAAATAAGTATAAAGAAATTTTAAAAAACAAGTGAATATGTTAAATTGAGATCTGTCATAATATTTAATGTTAAAAATCATATACTTACTTTTATAGAGCTAAAGATAATAGAAAATCTATGAATTGTTGTTACCTTACAGGATTCTTCCTTTGGAAATGTTCTTACTTTGTGGCACGATTAGTACCATGAATTCATGGCTGCAGGAAATGCACTTGCAAAATGTCACGGCTTTTATTTTCTGTTTCTGTGCTCCTTTTTTGTTCTTGGTTTAGTTTTATCTATATACTTCCATCACTGCTTATAGATGCTAAGTTACAAATACCACTATTTCCAAACAGTAGCATCATTGAATTTTGTAGCATCATATGGAAAAATAAAAGCATCATTGAATTTTATGCTGTTCCACTTGACGGCCTATATGGAAAAATAGTAGCATCATTGAATTTTGTCCAAATAAAGGGAAAATTCACATTGATATACGGAAGGTCCAACAACAACCACAGATTTTAACGGTTCACTTGATGAACGACAGGTCTGTCTTTCAAGTACTAAAAAAAATTGCTTCACTGTATGTATTAACAATATGCTTGAGCCATTTTTTGTTTATTTTGAGAAGATCTAGCCTTAATGTACCCACTTTGTATTCCTCAATACTTTAAGGATAAAAGAAGTGTTTTCATATTCCACTTTGTTTGAATCTACAAGTTCATGAAACAAAGTACTTGACAACAAATACTGCTGTGCTAGGTACAGCTTGTCCTTTTTTATATAAACACAATAACATATGTGAACGCTCACATAAAAACATTCAAACCTATAAATTCGTGCGCACACATCCTGGGCACTTATGAGAGAATTCAAGATTGACGAAATCACCATATATTATCTCTATGTCAATGGCATGGCGCATAATAACATGGTCAATCGCTGCAAGTTCTTTTCATGGCTTGTGTTGCATGAAAGATGTTGGACGGCCGCGCGGCGCAAACGGCATGGCCTGCAAGATGACCATGCATGCATCCTTTGTGACCAGGCGAGCGAAACAATCACTCACCTGCTGCTCACCTGCCCCTACTCTCGCACGATCTGGCTGCACATACTGCGCCGAGAGAACTGGCACCACCTTTGTCCAACAGCTTCGGAAACTTCACTGCCTGATTGGTGGCTAGCTGCACTGGTTCTCCTGGCTGTGTGGGTGATTTGGAAAGAACCCAACTCGCGCACTTTTCAGGATACTCGAGCGATAGAGGAGGCATTGGTGATGACAATCCTTGAAGAAGCTAGAGCATGGGCGCGTGCTGGCTGCGCTAACCTCTCGAGCTGCGCACAAGTCGGTTATGGCAATAGTATTGGTAGCTCTGGTAGCACAATAGTTGCTCTGTAATACCCCTTGTGTGTGAACTTGGCCTCTAGAACACTCTGATTCTTGAGGTGTAGATGATGTACCTCTGTTTTCTTCTTAATGAAAAACGTGCTTAGGAACGGTCGCGAAAAAAAATTTAACAAACACTAATAAAAATGTAGGACATGAAATCCGATGGAGAATAGTTTTTGAGTCACCGTGTGTGTGCATCTCACGTTTTCATCTATTTTTATTTATATAAATAGAAGAAAACAAAATCTAAATTATTACCCTCAAATATAGCCAAAGTTTACATAATCCCCAAACTATGTTTTGGTTCAAATTACTCCCACAACCATGTCAATTGGTTTAATCTACCCCTTTATATAGAATTTTTCTTCTTTGCTCCATGAACGAGTGGAGTTTTAAACATCATAACATGTTTTAAAATATATTATAAATATTTTATCATTATTTTTTCATATAACTTTGTATCACTATCTATAGCTAATTTATCATATAACTTTGTAACACTATGGCTAATTTTTCATATTATAAATAAGTTATGATGCCATCTATCATTCCATAAATTTCCAAGTTAAAACACCATCCAAGTATTTCAATTAAGGGGTATGTTGGACCAATTAATTTGATTGTGGGAACAAAAAAATAGTTTAGGGAGTTATAGGACTTTGACCATACTTTTTTTTTAAATGCCGCTACAAAGCCCCCTATCTGAAACAAAGCCCCTTTCGATGAGTAGTACTGGCGGCCTGGCGGGGTGAGGGCGTCAGGCTCTTCTTCACGTCTGACGCTGGCGAGCGCAGAGGATCAGCACGAGCCCATTCGCGTCCTCTCGGTTCATGCGCTATCGAACGAAGGCGCTCTGATCATCACTGACGTCCAGGGGTGCACGTTAATTTTGGCGTTCCCAAACGGTCGGGCATCGCTCAGGATTTTTGGACTTTGCGATCCAGGTGAAGAAGATCGTCAGGCACAACTACTCGTCGCATCGCCAACTCACAGTACATCACTCTCGGAGGTAGTACGTGTGTTGGCGGTGGTTGGCAGTTGGCACTCGATCGTCGGGGCCAAAACGATCGAGCAGGTTCAAGCCCTGCGTGCCTGTATGTTACGTGTGTACGTCTCACCGGGTTACCGTGCACCCAGTGAAATCTCCAAACTGAAATACTTTCAAATTAACCAGCCTTACTTTTGTCAGTAGCGAATGCAACAAATAAGATCGATCAGTGTTCCCAACAATCACGATCGGTAGCAATCAATCTCTCTAGCTCACAACGAACACTAGTGCTACTAATTCACCTAAATCAAACTAAAAAAGAAAGGTTAGCACATACTCCTAGTACCCTAATCAAACTCAAAATCATTTATGTTTTCCGATAATAATGCAGTACACTCCATAGGGTTAAGCTCATATTTTACTTGTTCCACTTCAAATTAAACCTGCAACCGTTACACGCAACTTGTTGATCCAATTAGTTATATTTTATTTTCACTGCGTGACAAAGAATCACACAGATAGTACATAGTAGGACGGCACAGATATGATCAATCCATGATCAAGCCCGGCCCACTAGTAATCCTTGGCATTTCCCATGGGGTTGCCGTCGAAGCGGCTGATCCTGTAGTGGCCGAGCTCCACGCCAGCCTCCGCCGCCGTACTGGCCTTGCCGTCAATGGCCATCTCTGCCAGGATCCTCCCCACCGCCGGCCCCATCTTGAACCCGTGCCCGGAGAACCCGGCCCCGACCACCACGTCCTCCCCGAACTCCCCGCCGAGGAAGTCGATCACGAAATCCATGTCCGGCGTCATGGAGCACATGCACGACTGCCGGATCACCGGCCCGCCGGCGGCCTCGACGTGGCCCGGCATGAACTCCTCGATCCACCGCGCCACCCGCTCGGTGACCTCGCTGTCGCCGGAGGCCCAGTCGCGGCCGTCCGGGTCGCACGGCGGCCCGCCGTCGCAGCTGATCTTGATCAGGCCCGGGAGCTCCAGCGACGGCGTGCCGTACACCGGCGGGTCGCCGTAGCTCGAGAACGTCGGGAACCCGGCCGCCGCCGCGAGCTCGCGCTCGCGCCCGGGCTTGACGCGCCAGTACAGGACCATCGTGTGCAGCGGCTGGATCGGGAGCTCCACGCCGCCGGCGCCGGCGACGGACCGCACCAGCTTGCTCGTCCAGGCGCCCACCGTCACCACGCACTTGCCGCCGCGGAACTCCTCGCCGGCGCTGGTCCTCACCACGCCGCCGCCGTCCGGGGCCTTGCCGATGCCGACGACCTCGGCGTTGTCCCTGATCGCGGCGCCGTTCCTGGCGGCGAGCGCCTGGAACATGGCCACCGCCTTGGTGGCGTTGAGCACGCCGCCGCCGCGCTCGCTCACGGCGGCGAGCCACCCGTCGGGGACGCGGAAGGCGCCTCCCCACCTCCGGGCCAGGTCGTCCGCCGGCACCTCCACGGCGCCGGCGTTCTCGACGGCGGCGAGGAGGGAGGCGTCGCCGCGCGGGCCGACGGTGAGCTGCGGCGCCGGGGTGAGCACGCGGTAGCCGGATTCGGCCTCGGCGTCGGCCCAGAGGCGGCGGGCGAGGCGCACCATGGGAACGTAGTGCGCCTTCACGTAGGCATCGCGGATGATGCGGGACTCGCCGTGGGAGGAGCCGCGGTGGTGGAGCAGGTCGAAGCGCTCCAGGAGCGGGACGCGCGCGCCGCGTGACGCCGCCGCGTGCGCCGCGCAGCTGCCCATGATGCCGGCACCCACCACAATGACATCGTAGCCGTAACCGCGGTGGCCGGGGCTGGCGGCGGCGGTGGCCATGGCGCGAATACTGGGTTGGTCTTGGGGCGTGTGACCTCTATATATAAGCAAAAAAAAAAACGTAGAGGATGCTCACAACTTTGTGTTGCTGAGGGCTGAGGGTGTGTTTAGTTCAAAAAAAAGAAAGAGAAAATTTGGTGAAAATATCACATCGGACACTGTAGCGCACTGTAGCACTTTTTGTTTGTTTGTGGTAAACATTGTCCTATCATGACCTAACTAGGCTCAAAAGGTTCGTCTCGTCGTGTACATCAAAATCATGCAATTAGTTTTTTTATTTACCCACATTTAGTGCTCCATGCATGAGGAGAGAGATTTGATGTGATATGTCAATAGTGAAGTTTATAGAGAGAATTTTGGAAACTTTGTGGGAACTAAACACAGTCCGAGTGAGGAAGAAGAAAAACGAGCAAAAATCTCTAAAACCACATAGAAAAGTTAAAAAAACACGGAGAAAACAAAAGGAAAAAGATAAAAACGGTAATGCTCCAACACAGGCGTCCGATGCGTCGGACGCCTCTTCGTTCTTATCTGCTCGCCCCTCTCTCTCCCGTCCTTATTTGCTCGCCCCGTCTCTCTCTCTTTCGCTTTCACCTCCCCGAGCCCGGCACCGGTACCGGTAAGCTGCTCCTCTCCATCCCCGAGATCCGGCGCCGGCGTGCTGCTCCTCTCCGCCCTCGTGCCCGGCGTCGGCAAGCTGCTCTTTTCGGTCCTCGAGCCCGGTGCCGGCGAGCCCCTCACCTCCGCCCCGTTTTGGACACCACTCCCCAGCAGCGCCGGCCGCCATTCGCGCTCGAGCGTCGAGGCGCCATCGCGGAATGCTCCTCCATGCGCCGGCTCTTCTCCGTGGGCGTGCCGCCGCCGTCACAGTCGCTGGCTATTCCTCCACGCGCCGGCGTTTCTCCGCCAGTGCGGCGCTGCCGCCACCGCTGCTAGCCGCTCCTCCGCGGGCGCCGGTCGATCCGCAAGGCACTCGCCATGGCGCTCGTCCTGTACTACCCGCTCGCCGGCTTCCTCCGTAAGAAGGAAGTAGGCAGGAAGCTCATCATCGACTGCGCCGCCACCAACGCCGCCCACCCTTGCTCCTCCATGCTGCTCCTCCGCGCGCCGCCACTGACGCACCGCTCCTCCGCGTCGCCGTCGCCTCCTTCATCGCCGCTCCTCCGTGACCTTGAGGTCACCGCAGCTGCCCCGATGGGCCTCGTGGAGGCCTCCATGCCCCTCAACGGCGGCACCACCACAGTCCACTACTAGCGGTTCCCGCCGGGCACCGACGGCGGCGAGGTCGGCACGTACCCGTCCTCGTGCTCCTCTATGGCTTCAGGCCCCTGGGCTGGACATGGTAGTGGCGGCGAGGTTCAGGGTGATGTTGCGTTAAGCACCTCACGGTGTTGCAACAGATTTTGTTTCATGTGTATATAACTCTGTGCATGTTACAACAATTATTTTTGGATGTTTCATTTGTTGATTTTTCATGTTGCAATATTGGTGTTCGAATGTTTCACCGTGTTATAGATGTTGCAATGATTTTTTTCGATGTTGCAGTTGCATAATTTTGATGTTGCAATAGCCTTGTCTTGATGTTGCACGAAGTTTGATTGGATGTTTCGTATGAATTCCGATTAGATGTTTCATTTGAATCGGAAGAACATGCTCTGATGTTGCGGCGGGATTTTTTACTCAACTCCCGTAGCAACTGGATGATATGCGACGGTGTGTGTTTCTGCACGTGTTCCCGATGTTGCAACTGATTATTTTTCATGTTGCAAGTATTGTTCTATAATGTTGCATATTCTATTCTTGAATGTTGCAAAAACTTTTACATGTTGCATGCGTGCAACATTGTTCTCATGTTGCGGTGGGAGTTTTAATTACCGTTGGAGGAGAACACTTGGTCCAGATTGCACCACATCACCCGTCCGATTTTTGGGTGGACGTCGGACGTCCGGGCGCTAGTACTTCCTAAAAAACACAAGAAGAACAAAAGGAAGGGAAAATTAAAGAAAACAAAGGTTATACAAACTTCATTTTAGAAACTTCTATTTATCCATCACAAATATAAAAAAGAAATATAGAAACTCCACGGTGGATTACTATGAACCATTGGATGTTTTCAAATATCTAATACAAATTCTTTCATCTCTCTTTGGCATATTCTGATATATGCATTTTCTACTCACCAATCCCCTTTGATTCGTGCGCTTAGCATGGTCCGGTTACTCCTCTCCTCGTCTCTAGGTTACATCAGACTCATACCGCTGCTGATCCTCATAAGAGATTGGCCGGCCAGTTAGGGGAGCAGCATTGTTGCATTTTGCAGGACACCATGAGTCCAGCATTCCACGCTGCTTCATCTGTGCAGACACTACCATGATGCTAGGGCTTGCACAGGTTGAGGAGGGATGGAGGGCCCCAAGAGCTGGTTGGCACCAAACGGAGCACGATGGGTGAAGCTCTGCTCTTGCTGTTATATGGGATTGAGCATTGCCATGCAGCTTTTATTGACTATATAGTCTATGTTAGGAAGACGCAAGTGTTTTCTTTACAAATTACAAGCGATAGCCAACGTATAAAAGATTTGCAAAATGGGTAAGGTATATATTTACAGATTACAGTAGAAATAACTAGGGAGATAACCAGTGACCACGTGTTCTTGTACTGACAACTCTCAAACTTGACCAGTGAGAGCAAAGAAGGATAGTTGGCGATGGTTGTTGGCAGTTTGGCACCCGGCAGGTCCAGGCGAGCAGAGTCACTATGTTGTGCCTCCGTCGATATGTCCATGGATTCTTCAAATGAAATTTCTAAACTGAGATACTTCCAAACCAACCTCATTTGTTCAGTAGCGAATGCAATGGACGAGACGAATCCTAGTTGGATCGATCAGTAGCAACCGTTCCATTTCAACCAAGGAAAAGGGATCAGTAAAATTCCTTCCCCATTCTTCTTTTCGCTTGGAAAGGTTACACTAAGTAGCAAAGTGTTGCCTTAATCGGCAATTCTGAATGAGAAGACAGATAAACCCCAGCTCAAACAAGAGGCTTAGGATCAGTGTATGTTGTAATCAATCTCTTTTTTCAACAAAGAAGATGGAATATCAAATTTCTTCATCATCCTTTCTTTTTGCTGGAAACGGCACAGCTCTTAGCCGCAAAGCATTAATCAGCAATGTCTGACTGACAGCACAAATAAAGTTTACAAGCAAAATATAGAAACATATATATGTACCCTTTTATAAATTTAACAATACTAATTCACCCTGCTAATTCAGTACCTAATAATGCCGATGAGTGGATCTCAAATGCAAAATTCAGAGTACTAGAACATGAAGCGCGCTTTGCGCGCCCTAGCAACGTTCTCACCATCTACGATAAGTTCTGGCTATTGCTATAGTAGAAACAAGCCCAATATTGTGATAATATTCGGTTACAATGATATCTTTTAACTAACAGCAGAGAGTACCATCGATCATTTCAATCATGTAGAACACTAACAACTGTCAATTCATAATGTATGTATCCACATCATGTATCAAGCAATATTCACCACCACCTTAAAGGCTTAAATTATCATTTTCAGAAACACGTCTATTACCAGCGACCATATAAGCAAGTTAAACAAGACAACAAAGTGGAAAACACAAGTATGACAAGCATGCATATATCTAAATTGGGAGCTCCACAAAAGCACTATGAGTTAAGCAGTCAAACAAGCCCGTGACGACTGACGACATCAATTCCAGCTGTGCAGTTCTCCTTGTGGAGCGATCAAATCAACACTATGGTCTGCAGAGATCAAATCAACACTATGGTTTGCAAGGCACCGGACAAAGCTGAAAGCATATGGATTGCTTGGGATTTCTTGCAAGGGATCTTCATTATGGTCTGGAGCCAAATGGTTTCTCTGGAGCGATAAACTTACATAGAAATGAATGTGCAATTCAAAAGAGACATGATCAAATAGAAATAAACTGTACGTATGTAGTTTTGTAGCTTATGCAAACCGTAAATATTTTTCTATCTTCGAGGGTATGGCATATGCAGATATATTTTAATATCAGAAATATAAGCTTTGGAGGAAGACTTCAAGATTTACCCTTGATCAAATGGTGAACAAAACGAATAATGATTCAAGATTTAAATTAGCAGAAACACTTGAAAGATAGAAATGCATTTACCCTTGATAATCAGTAAAGTGATTTGCAAGTAGCTTCCTTAGTAGGCTCAGAATTATCATCCATTGGCGATGTGGTACCTGTATGAATTTGCAAGAAAGAAGGATGATTTAAGTAGGACACTGACAAGTGAACCCTACAATCAGATCCATCTTTACCTAAGCAACCATCAAATTTTCTCATTGGACTACATGATCCCATTTGGCCTATATAAAGAATGAAAGATACAATCTTCAAGATGCCCTCACTGTCGTAGTTTCGAGTCAGGCGGAATGCTAATCAGCAGGCAGTAAGATTATAATTGTGCCCAACTAACCTGGCTCTCACAGCAGAGTCCATGTGTTAGTTTGACAGGAATGAGCCACAGGCTCCATTTGTCAGAAACAAGTGATCGATGCATTGAACATCTACTTTTTAACTGATGAATAAATAGCAGAGGCTTTATTTTCAAAAAATAAATAACAGAGGCTAGCCTTAGTGGCTTGCTGTAGGTACTAAGCAAATTAGAAAACCTGCATAGGTCCAACGAATTACTTCCTGCACGAATTGTGAGCACCTGATGTTTATTGTCAGACCAACCAGTGCCTCATCAAGCTAAGGCCAGTAGTGGTAGATTGACACTTGCACTTTAGAACCGATTAATGTTTGTATAAAACATAAAAATGTGCTTTCAAGAGAACATAAAAATGTTCCTTAAGTTATAACAGTTTGACGAATAATAATTTGTCATACTACCAATCAAATACGAATTAGTTTTTCCCAGCAGAGTCCACGGAGAAAGAAAATCACAACAAAAGTTTTAATCCCCAAACAAAATTAATTGGTTTGTTCAGATCTAAAAGTATCTTAGTTACAGACAAATCGAAGAATCAAGTTTCGGACTCATGGCTAGAAATTTGAGAAGATATCCTTTTTTGCAAAAGAGATTTGAGAAGATATTGATGTGTACTTATGATATATAAACACCACAACTGGAAATATATGAACCAATGGAGTAACAGTTCAATGGTTGGACTGTTGGAGGTACAGTAAACTTCTACGATATCCGTGTACAATAGATGCTAAATCTAAAAATACTAACTATTTAGTGAGGACCTTACCTTGGAGCAATTTCTAGAGCAGCTGTTGGCTGCTTTTAATGATATTAGATCCTGAAATTTAGAAAATGCCTTAACAGCACTGATCTTCTCAAAAATTCTAATATGAAGTGTATACTCCTGGTATAGTAGAGGTTGTCGTGACAGCAACTAAATGGTTGGCTGCTCTGAACCAAACAACTATGTTCTAGACAGCAACTAAAGAGTCAGCTGACTGAGCAAAGGAAAGAGGATTTTTTTTTATTGAAGGGTAGATTATGCAAAAGTATCTGATATCACAAAACCAAAACCAGCATGACTAATCTACTTGATGGGAAAATTCAAAGAAGAAGGCACAAACTCACATTAAAATCCCCATGATCCAACCTTCCATGAATTCAGACATACAGAGTCTGCATCTTAGTTCATAGAACCAAACATGTACATAAAAACTAAAGAGATCAAATCAACACTATGGTTTGCAAGGCACCGGACAAAGCTGAAAGCATATGGATTGCTTGGGATTTCTTGCCAGGTATCTTCATTATGGTCTGGAGCCAAATGGTTTCTCTGGAGCGATAAACTTACATGTACATAAAAACTAAGAATTAACACACCAACCAGAGAAGGGTAAGCTACACGGTCAACCACATCTATATTGTCATGATAAGCTGGTGGCGTTATTAGACATAGTATATTGGTCCTTTCTACTTCACTATGCTTATTGATTCTTTCTACTTCACTACGTACCACAACCATCAATTTGACAAGCTACATAGGAATAGTTGTAACTTGTAAGCATACCAATGCCACATTTGTCAGGGCCCCAAAGCATGTAGAGACCTCACCCAAAACTGAAGAAATAGTCCCTTCAACCTTTAACCAGGTACATAGCAGCACTTTCCTCGACCTTCCTAGCAGTGGGTGAAGGAAGAAACAGACTCCCAATGCCATCTGACCCATGAACAAAATCAGCATCACAAGGCTTTCCTCCCTAATGAAGCACATAGTATCATTCAGTTAGGCAAGACAAATACAGTGCTATTTGGATTCTAACAGTACGTACCATAGATAAAACTAATGAGATATTATTAAGTAAAATATGTGGTTCATGTTACATCTCTTAATTGACAAATATCAACAAGCAAATAAAGTAAGTTGGACAATTAAAAGGACAAATATCAACAAGCAAACAAAGCAAGTTGCCTACCTATTTTGGTTATGCATTTTCAGTAAGTACCTTTATTTTGGTTACGCACAAACTCACCTTGAAATTTTGCTGATTGAAAGCACAACCCTCACTGCAGGCACAAGTAAAAGGAGAAATTATAATCACTTAATATCAATCGCACACATCAAAATGCTAACAACCAAATCACATATCGTTGTCTATTACTCCTACTGCAGTACCTTGCTTGTCTACTTTTTAGGTGTAATGAATCTCTTTCTTAGCCAGTAGTTACGACATTTTTAAGAAGAAATCAGGCAAGGAGGCTTAATAGTGGTTTGTTGTCATGTCTGCACTAACTTTTAAATTTTTCTTCTCCTGCACAGGGATTCTAGTGCAAAAACAAAATCTGACTATATTGCAAAAGAAGACAATACCCATGCTCCTAAGAAGAAAAGGAAGAAGCGGGAGGAGAAAGGTAATCCCTGAAACCTAAAATTTAGGGCCTTAGAGCAAGCATACTATGCAAACCTAGTTATTAGAGAACAAAACCGAACAGTGCAATGGCAAGGACGGCAATATGTAGCTGAAAAAAAATCAAAGGAATCAGAAACTCACCCTTGAAATTTTCCTGATTGAAATCATCAGAACCCGAACCTCACTACACACACAGGTAAGAGGAGAAGCTATAGGCACTTAACATCAATTGCACAATTTCTAAAATAGCTCTGAACCAAATGAAATAGATTGCTTGAGCTCCGACGGGGTCCCTCCCGAGCTCGAGTTTCTAGGTCTTCACGACTTCCTGTCAGAAAGCGGTCTGACCGGTTCTGTAAACCGGTCTGACCGGTTTCTCGAGGGAGGCCGGGTGTTGGCCGTGGTGACGGCCTTGCTGCGTGTTCTGCGAGATTTCAAGTTTGTTGGCGCGCTTCTGTGTCAACATACTTTTTGGCGACTCCGTTGGTCCGTTGATCAGGCGAAACCGGTCAAACCGGTTTCCCAAACCGGTCAGACCGGTTTGCCCCTGGACCGACCTAGGACTTTCTTACCCAAGCGTCCGGAAGTGGGTACTTGGAAGGTGAATGAACCTAAAGTTCAAGGTACGGTTCTGAAGCAAGGGCCTACTTTTTCTCAGCTCCTGAACAAGTACACAAAGGCCGTTCAAGGTGATCGGCCGGTAAAAAAGAGACCAAGGTCACCAATGCGTGGAGATGGTTATCCAGAGAACAATAGGCACCGTGGTGATGTTATTACTGTTTATCCACCACAGAAGATGTATGCTACCATGCCATGGGCACCTCCCGCGTCAAATTCTCCATATCCATCATGGGAACAAGGAATGTGGAAAAGTATTGTAGAAACAGATCCTAGTACGTCAGGCATACCAGAAAACGTTATAGATCCAAATTTAGGCATGCCGGCGAATTACTATGCAGGGCAGCCACCTCATCCTGGTTCGGTCCACGAACCGGTCAGACCGGTTTACACAACCGGTCCGACCGGTTTGACCACTTTACTTGGTCAGACCGGTTCCATGGGTGTTGGTGCAACAAATGCGATGGTTTTAGCTAATTCAGCTGCTTCTGGTGATTGTTGATGAATTGTCGGCTGAGGATCGTCAAG
>OAMR01000077.1:484908-496398 GCA_900205405.1 Echinochloa crus-galli | reverse complement strand
AGAAGGAGTGTTTGGCTAGCCGTTCAAGCATCTCGTCTATGAACGGGAGAGGGAAGTGGTCTTTCTTGGTGGCTTTGTTGAGTTTGGGAGGCCAATTCGCCCGAACCATCTGGTTCGGCCGAACTGGGCCTGTTCGCCCGAACAGGTCCCAGGGCCCCCAGGTGCGTGGTCCAGGTTAAGGGTCAAAGGTTTGGTCGTGGGATGTTTTGGATCAGAGTGGTTTTCAAGGTTCAGGAGGTTTTTGGCCCAGAAGGATTTAGAGATGATGGATTCGGGCCGGGACTCTATGGACAGGGTCTAGAGCTCTACGAACTCGACGACATCTAAGTCGTCGAGCGGAGGCGGCTCGGGCTCTAGGAATATTTTCAACCGCTGCCCGTTGACCTTGAAGGTGTTTCCGTCCTCGCTTTGCAGGGTGACGGCCCCATGAGATGCAGCGTTGATCACTGTGAATGGGCCGTCCCACTTGCTTCTTAGCTTCCCGTGCCCGAAAAGTTTGACACGGGAGTTAAAAACGAGGACTTTGTCTCCCGGCTTGAACGTTTTGACCTTGATCCTTTTATCATGCCATCTCTTGGTCCGTTCCTTATATAGCCGGGAGCTGTGGTAAGATGAGGAGTTCATGTCGGTCTTCAGCCTCGTGACCCCTTTCTTTTTCTCTTCTCCCCTTTGGGATTTTTTTTCCATTGGGACTTTCATGAGTCCTTTATTTGCTTTTTCTCACTATTCTTCTCTCTCTCTCGTATCACCAAGGCATGAAGACTTCCACTATACTCCGATGATAGATTTGGTTGCAACGATGATAGATTTGCTTGCAACCGAACTAAGGCAATGTGATCACTCTAGGGACTCAAAATTCGACAAGACATTGTACTAGGCAAGACAGGTTTCAGGAGTAAACTCTCAAACATATATGTAATGTGGTATTTGTGGACAGGATGAAGGGATAGAGTTTGATTTCTATATTTTCAAAATTAAATTCTCCCGAATGCAAGAATGAACAAGTGGTTCATTTTATCGATTCATATCACAATTGTCAACAACTTAGACCAGGGGTGTCCTAAAATGATGAATTTTCCATAGAGATTGTCAACAACTTAGATCAGGGGGGTCCTAAAATAATGATTTCTTTCACAGGCACTAGATAGTAAGTTTGAAAATAAACATTAGGCAAGATCATCATGAGATAAAAGATAACCAAGTTTCGTTTCGTTTTAATGATGCATGCTTTTAAAATTCGAAACGTGACAACACAGGAAGAGATTCAGGAGGAAAGAAGGTGCAAACCAGCGTGCAGGTGCGCGAGGGAAGGTGGCCGGGCTGGTTCGGCCGAACCAGCCAGTTCGCCCGAACTGGCCAGTTCGCCCGAACTGGCCTGGTTCGGCCGAACTGACCCCGGGCTTGGTCCAGCGTGCCACGGACTCCTGAGTTGTTCCTGTGTCATCTCCTGTACTCGTGCAATTTCTTGTTAAACAGGGCATACCCCGGATGGCTCAAATGCACCATCCGGGGCGTGGATTTATTTCTTGCACTCAAATCTGATTTTATTTATTATTCAAACCTATGATTGGAAACAAAATATTGGGAAGGGAAATAAAGTTCAGAGCACCCTAAACAAGATTCTAAGAAAATAAATCAACCAACTAGCAAACCAAACAACTAAACTAACGGTGCTCTATCTACAAACGAACGAAACGACCGCGGGACACTACTCCGGTCCATAGAGATCCTCGTGTCCTGTGGCCTTGAAGAGCCTCTTGAGCTTCGCGCCTGCTGCGCCACCGCCAAGTCCGCCTTCAGGCTCTCCACCGTAGGCGGCTTCTCCTCCTCCTCCTCGCCGTTCTCCTCGTCGGAGAACTCCATGTCCTCGGGCAGCCCTTTGATGGCTGGGGGCTGCCTGTGGCGCCGCACCCTTGGGTGGCGCCGCGGAGGAGAGGATTGGGACAAGTCCGTCAGCCCCAGCTCATCCCGGTTGAGAGCCGGGATCAATCCACCACCCGGCTTGCGCTTCCCCTTTATGATGAAGCGAGGCGGGTCTTGTGGAACGTCTTCGGGCATGGCTTCGGCCTTGCCCTTGAGCAGCAAGCCAAAGTCCGGTACCCTTGATGAGGATACCGATCTTGGGCGCAATTCGCCCACGGTTGGCCTTGGCGATGGTGAACGCGGTGGCTTCTTAATCCCTCTTATTGGGGCCAGCAGCTCGCTGATCTTGCCCCGTCGAGGAGAGTAGGGGCGCTGCGATGAGGTACGTGTAGGTGTCCTCCCCCGCGATCCCTCCCCCACCGCATCGATGTCGGAGATGCGGAAGGCGTGCTCCTGAGAGGATCCGCCATTCCGGTCAGCGAGGCTTGAGCCCTTGGAGGAGGAAGAGGCCATGGTGGCTGTGTTGGAGGTGTTGGGGGCTAGAAGACGGCTTAGATGAGATGGAAAGGGTCGACAGAGAGTTTCTGTCTTTTATCGGGGTTTTCCACGATCGAAAAACGAGATTCCCCGACGTTCCCTCGGCTGTTTCGGGATATCTTCAACTCCAGATGGATTTGGGCGAGCTTATCTGCACCTGGGACCAGGGGGTCCAATTCGCCCGAACCAGTTGGTTCGGCCGAACTGGACCAGTTCGCCCGAACTGGTCCCCGGCCCCCCAGGTGCACGGCTTGTGTGGTGGTTTGAAGATTTGACCGTGGGATGTTTCGGAGTAGGGTGGTTTTTAGACTTTTGGGAGGTTTTAGCCCGAAATGATTTGGAGATGATGGACTCGGGCCGGGATTCTACGGACAGGGTCTAGAGCTCTATGAACTCGACAACATACATCTAAGTCGTCGAGTGGAGGCGGCTCAGGCTCTAGGAAAATCTTCAACCGCTGCCCGTTGATCTTGAAGGTGTTTCCGTCCTCGCTTTGCAAGGTGACGGCCCCATGAGATGCAGCGTTGATCACTGTGAATGGGCCGTCCCACTTGCTTCTTAGCTTCTCGTGCCCGAAAAGTTTGACACGGGAGTTAAAAACGAGGACTTCGTCTCCCGGCTTGAATGATTGCTAGTGAGTGGCATCGCGTCTCTAGTGTTAATGTTTCCGTGTTTCTGACAGCGGGGGCATCGCATGACGAATGCTCTTGCATCTTCGTACATGCTGGGCCAATAAAATCCGCTCTGCCAGACTTTAGCATTGGTCCGGAATGCACCGTAGTGTCCTCCGTACGGAGCTGCGTGGCACCTCTCTAGGATTTTATATGCCTCATGTGCAGGGATGCACCTTCTGAGGAGTCCGTCACTACATATCCGGAAGAGGTACGGGTCGTCCCAGAGATGGAGTCAGCTTTCATAAGCTAATCTCTTCTTATTTTCTCCAGGAGGGACATACCCCGTGACCATGAAGTTTACTATGTTAGCGTACCACGGATCGCCAGTGGTGACCTTAAGGAGCGTGTCATCCCGCAAGTAATCGTCGATCGGAAGATCAGATGGTACTTTCATTCGGGACAGGTGGTCAGCCACTGAGTTCTCTACTCCTTTCTTATCTCTTATCTCGATGTCAAACTCTTGGAGTAACAGAACCCAGCGGATAAGCCTTGGTTTCGCGTCCTTTTTGGTCAGAAGGTACTTCAGAGCAGCGTGATCTGAATAGACTATGACCTTGGCCCCGACTAGGTAGGACCGGAATTTGTCTATAGCAAATACGACTGCTAAGAGTTCCTTTTCCGTGGTTGCGTAGTTGAGCTGGGGGCCAGTGAGCGTTTTGCTAGCATACGAGATAGCATAATGCTTCTTGTCCTTAGTTTGGCCCAACACAGCTCCTACCGCATAGTCGCTCGCATCACACATGATCTCAAATGGATGCTCCAGTCGGGAGGCTGGATGATGGGAGCGGAAATGAGTGCCTTCTTGAGGGTGTGAAAAACGGCGTAACACTCCTCATCGAAAACGAAGGGGGTATCTTTGGCTAAAAGATTGGTCAAGGGCCGAGATATCTGGGAGAAGTTCTTGATGAAACGTCTATAGAATCCGGCATGACCAAGGAAGCTACGGATTCCCTTAACATTTGTTGGAGGCGGAAGTTGCTCAATCACTTCGATTTTTGCCCTGTCTACCTCGATCCCTCGTTCAGACACCCGATGTCCTAAGACGGCATAGTCGCTCGCATCACACATGATTTCAAATGGGATGCTCCAGTCGGGAGGCTGGATAATGGGAGCGGAAATGAGTGCCTTCTTGAGGGTGTGAAAAGCGGCGTAACACTCCTCATTGAAAATGAAGGGGGCATCTTTGGCTAAAAGATTGGTCAAGGGCCGAGATATCTGGGAAAAGTTTTTGATGAAGCGCCTATAGAATCCGGCATGACCAAGGAAGCTTCGGATTCCCTTAACGTTTGTGGGAGGTGGAAGTTGCTCAATCACTTCTATTTTTGCCCTGTCTACCTCGATTCCACGTTCCGACACCCGATGTCCTAAGACAATACCCTCTCGCACCATAAAATGGCACTTTTCCCAGTTCAAAACGAGGTGCTTTTCTCCACACCTCTGGAGGACCTTGTCCCGATTTTTCAGACACTCGGTGAAGGTCCTTCCATAAACTGAGAAATCGTCCATGAACACTTCCATAATCTCCTCAATCATGTCAGAGAAGATGGACATCATGCAACGTTGGAAAGAGGCATGTGTGTTACACAACCCAAAGGACATACGCCGATAGGCATACGTCCCATAAGGGCATGTGAACGTGGTTTTACTCTGGTCTTCAGGATGGATTGGGATTTGGTGATATCCAGAGTAACCATCAAGGAAACAGAAGAAGGAGTGTTTGGCTAGCCGTTCAAGCATCTCGTCTATGAACGGAAGAGGGAAATGGTTTTTCTTGGTGGCTTTGTTGAGTTTACGATAATCTATGCACATACGCCCCCGGTAACAGTGCGCTGAGGAATGAGCTCATTCTTTTCATTGCGCACTACCGTCATTGCTCCCTTCTTTGGAACGACTTGGACGGGGCTAACCCACTCGCTATTGGGAACTGGGTAGATGATCCCAGCGTGAAGGAGCTTGAGAACTTCCTTTTTCACGACCTCTCTCATGGCATTGTTCAGTCGTCTTTGAGTTTCCCGAGACGGCATGGCTTCAGAATCGATCGGGATACGATGGGTACAGAGATTTGGGCTAATCCCTTTCAGGTCTTGGAGAGAATATCCTAAGACCGATCGATTCTTCTCCAGAACAGTGATGAGTTGTTGGGTTTCTAATTCGGAGAGCTTATCACTGATGATTACTGGAGTTTGCTTATCCCCAAAGAGGAAAGCATACCTAAGTCCAGGTGGAAGCGGTTTGAGCTCGGTTGGGGAAGGTTTTGGAGTTTCGTTTGTATCAAGCTCAATCGGAGGGTGTGTTTCCTCTTCTTCCGAAAAGAACAGGAGATCTTCCTCTGGAATAGGTTGCTCTAGGTCTAGCAAATGAGCTGACCTAACTTCCTGTAGTGGGTCAGGATCGGGGTCTGGCTCTAAAGGGGTATTCAATGACTGGGAATAAGAAACAGGGATAAGTTCGTTGCCGATCCTGAGCTCTACTAGCTGCCTTGGTGCTTTTTCCAAGATCTTCTGGATGATTGGTCTACCTATGAAGATGGAATGTGTGGTGTCACTGGGTAGATCCAAGATATGGAAATCCATGAAGAGTTCAGGGTCGTTAATCTTGACGAATGTGACCCGCAATATCCCCAAACAATCCAGGATTCTTCCTGAAGTGAATTGTAGCCGTTTCTGAGAAAACGACCACGGTACACCAGGAAATTGGTTGTGCACCAACGAGCTAGAAATTATGTTGATTCCGAGGCTCGGGTCGTACCCGATTTCTTTGTCTTTGCCCAGGACCTCACAGTATATCCTTTGAATCTTTCTGGGCATCTTGACGACCTCGGTCGAGGCTTCGGCCTCTTCTAGCCACTCCCGACTCATGATAGCAGAGAGACGTCCAAGGTATTCTCTCTGGTATTCCAATTCTTCTTTGTCGGGGGCTTGTTCTATGGGCTCTACACGACGTTCCCGTGGGAAACTCGTTACACTCCCGATGTCATCGAAGAAGTCATCATTGAAGTCATAGGGCGTGTTGTAGAGTGGATCATAGCAGGCTGGGCTAGAAGACGGTTGTGGTTCATAGTGAGCTTCGGGTATGGACAGAACAGAAGAGCTGATGGCTTTGGATTGGATTTGTATTGGCTCTTCGGGTTCAGGTTCAGGCTGTTTCTCTTCTTCATCGGGGAGTTCATCATAGATTCCAGTGTGGGGAGTGTTGTCCAGAATACGATCCAGGACTATCCTCGCTGCACTGGGAACCAAATGAAGGAACGACCCTCCTGAAGCAGAGTCCAGGAAAGTAGCAGCTACGGGACAGAGGCCAAGGCTGAAGTGTTGGAGGATGATGGGTTCCGACAAGCCTAGGTCTGGTCCGGCTGCTAAGATTTGCTGGAAACGAGCCCAAGCAACTCCTAACGATTCTCCCTTTAATTGCTTAAAGGTAAGAATTTCTATTCGGAGGCTGGCTACCTTAGAGACTGGGAAGAAGTTTAGGCAGAATTTTTCCGTAGAGCTTCCCAGCTCCCGTCCATTTTGCCGATCACCAGAGAGTACCATTTCTTTGCTCCTCCCGTCAATGAGAACGGGAATAGCTTCCATTTCAGTGTCTCTTGTGTCATGCCTGCAATGGTCAGGCATGAGCAGAGTTGCTCAAACTCGCGTAAATGCGTAGTCTTGTTTAAGTCTTTGTGTTGGCTGGTAAACAAGTTCCTCATTGGTCAAAATACCTACCAGAGCCATATGATAAGCTTAGTTGAAAATTTCTACTCATATGCTGCTTGTTATCTTAGTGAGCATTTATTTTTGTGGATGGATGATGGAAAATGTTTGCTAACTCCCAGTGTAGGAATTGCAAGTGAGAGGTGGTGTGTGTACGTGGATCTCGATCTCTAAGAATATGAAAGATTCACTCAAAGGTCACAACAATTTGATAACGGCCTACAGATAAATCCGCAAGCGGACGGATACCGATGTAGCTTTCACCCGGGAGTATTCCAAGGTATCGATTTCCACGGGGAACGAGAAGTGTACTAATCCTAAACTAAGTTGTCCTAGGTAGATGGAATGGATGAAATGGATGGATGAGGTGGGTTACGACAACAAGGAAGGAAAGGAAGAGATAGGAGGGTAGAGAGGGTACAGGTTTGGTAAGAGTATTCTACCGACTACTGAGCAGTTCAGAGGGTACGAACAGATACTTGCTTCGGGACTACAGAGCCCCCGACACACAGAAAGGGATGAGAAGGGGTGCCGGCTACCCTGAACCTTGGGTCCTAAGACACCGGAACTAACATGATGGACTACAAAGACCGTAAGGGCTATCACCAACTTACGGCTACCACCTCCGTTGCGACGGGCGGATTCTAAGGTTACCGGCAAGTCTAGGAATCACTCCTACACTAGTCAATAACTACTTATCTCCTATAGCAAGATAAGCACCCAAGCTAAGCAACCAGTATAAGAGACGAGAGGGGTTTCCTTGGCTAACGAAGAACGAGACAAGTATATAAATGTAAGAACTGAATGCTCAATTAATCAAAGAGAGATACAAGAGTTACCAGACATGACCCGGATGTCACTCGAAGCACAGCCGCATCCGTAGAGGTACAATGGGAAGAGGGGCCGACACTCCGGCTCCTCTCCGGGACGCTCACCTCTCCTCTCTCCCTATCTCTACTGATACAAGTGGAGAACTAACAGGGCTTCGCCTGCACTCTACTCTTGTGTTGTGTCTTTTGCAGGTGAAACCGGGCCTCTATTTATAGCAAGGAAGGACGGTGAAGGCAGAGTAGCAGCCAAGGCAGCTGGGAGGCGGTGCCGGGCCATTCGGCCGAATTCTCCAGGGGGTCGGTTCCCCTGATTCGGCCGAAGATCCTGGTTCGGCCGAACTGCCCGGTTCGGCCGAACTGCCCGGTTCGGCCAAACCAGAGGATCCACCGCCTCTGCATCCAAAGGCCAGGATGCAGCAAGGGAAGGCGGTTCCGAGCCTTGGTCGGTTCGGCCGAACTGATGGCTTCGGCCGAACTGGGCCAGAGGCCCGGCCCGGTCCCTGCTGCACCGCCTCATCCTCTGGTGTTCGTGGACTTGGCTCTGGTGCTCGGGTTCTTCCTGTGTGGGCCCAGGATGACATGGCGGAGCTCCAGGATGAGTTGGCGGTCGTCCATGTGGCGTGTGTCGTCATCGGATGACGTGGACGGCTCCCACCGGCTTGTACGGCTAAGGGGGTAACCGGCCGGAACGCGTCGTTCGGCCGATTCGGTCATTTCCGACCCTTATATGCCATGTTTCTCCATTTTATACCTGCACACGGGACAATCACCAAAACTCTTGGAAATAGTCAGTAAAAGCCCTATAGCTATGGTGTGTGTCTCCGTTGTGTTCATTTTATACTTGGTTGGAGGTCGGAAATTGGTCTGTAACGACCGCCAACAGCGAGGAGGAAGAGGAGGAGGAGGTCAGCGAGGAGGTCGTCGAGGAGCTGCTCCATCCATGGGTGCCAGCGGAGTGCGAGGAGGAGGCAGCCGTGGAGGTCGGCGAGGAGGAGGAGGTCGTCGAGGAGCTGCTCCGTCCACGGGTGCCGGCAGAGTGCATCGCGCGTCGCGCGCCTGAGGTTGGTGGTGGAGGTCCGCAAGCCCCGCCAGGAGGCGGCCGGCGTGGGCGGCGCCGTCGGAGACCAAGCGAGCCCTGTTCGCGCGAGCGCGTCGGCCCATGCCAGCTGCGCTCGCGCCAAGTCGTGGAGTGCTGCCGCCAGCGGGTGGAGGCGCACGGGGAGGATGGATCCCGCCGCCGGCCAAGATACCGCGGAGGGAGCCCAGGAGGGGGCGGGGGAGAGGGCGGCCGACGGGGCGGCGGAGGGAGCAGGTGAGAGGGCGGGGGAGGCGGCAGCGGAGGGAGCCGGGGAGATGGCGGGGAGGCAGGGCCCTGCTGGCCGCCGTGTTGCCCCCGCTGGCCGAGAGGAGAGAAAGGGATGGGATGGGGAAGAGAGAGGAATGGGATGGGATTGGGGGGTGGGGCGACGGGAGCAAGCACGTTCTCTGGCCCTCTCTCCACTGTACGCTGCAGCACTCCGTCCTTGAGCCGCTGTACCTGAGCTGCTGCATGCTCCTCGGTCCTGCGTGTCAGAGGAGCAACGCGGCAGCCTGCGACTGGCTCCGGACGCGCCAAATGCAGGCGAGCGAGAACGCTGGTACGGATTCATTCTCGAGCGAGGAGGAGGGGTCTTCTTTTAAGGAACCCGATGGGCGTAGGCTAGTTTGCGGTGTCCTCTCGAAGCTGAAGTTGCTGGTGTGGGCATAACATAGGAAGTGACGGATCGCCCGGTAGGTGAAACGCGCAGTCTCGCTCAAATACTTTGGCGCTGGCATGTCGTGTTACCTCAATCCAAAAGAGAGAAAAAAAATCATAAAATTGTGCCATATGCATAATTTACATCGTTAGTTTCCTTTTGAGAAGGGCCTGTGTGATTTCAATCTTGGCGCTTGTTTAGTTCCAAACTTTGGAGTGCCAAAGTTTAGAAAGTGTCATAAATGCTACAATGTAGAATTTCGTTTGTATCTATACTATATACTATAAAAAGAATTAGATTTAAAAACATTTCTCACCAAAATTAGGTACACCTCCCACCTCACAGAGGATCCATCTGTCGGGAAATTTGGTTGATGAATGGTCAAAGAGGGGGGGGGCATTCTTGCGTTGATTTTCCCTCAAAACTCAAAACTTTTTTCACTAAGACATCCGCAGGTACCCACGTACCCATGGGACCCACAATTCCACTGCGATCTGTTATCCCGTATTGCTAATAGACAATAAATTGAAGAGTTTTTTCATATAAATAAAGACCAACTATTAAAAAATGATGTGCATCTAGATTTGAGAATACCTAAAGATCTCTATACATGAGAGAGCGAATATAAAGTATTTCTAAAAGCACTTCGCACGACTGGTCTGTTTATAATTGCACACTCAAGTGATATTGTTTTAGTACCTACGTATCATTAATAAACGTGTGGGCCACACGTGCGTTCTTGCTAGTTTATGAATAATTATTCAAACATTGATTAATTATTAGGCTCAAAATGTTCGTTTCGTGAAGTACAACAAAACTGTGCAATTATTCATGCATATTTAGTACTTCATGCATGTGCCGATATTTTAATGTGATAGGAATCTTCTTTTTGCATTGTGGAATTTGGAGGTGGAACTTGGGAACTATTTAGTTCCCAAATTTTACCCCAAAGTTCACTTGCAAAAAAGAAGATTCCTATCACATCAAAATATGTCGGCACATGCATGGAGTACTTTGATGAAATCAAAAACTAATTACACAATTTTGTTGTACTCTGCGAGACGAACATTTTGAGCCTAATTAATTAATTTTTGAATAATTTTTCACACATACAAATGAAATGCTACAACGGAGCATTTATGGCAAAGTGATCCTAAACCCCAAATCCCCACCCCTATTTTACATCTAAACAAGGCCTAAACAAGAGAGTGAGACTGGCAGCAGCAGTAGTCAGACTGGCGAGTATGATTTCAATCTCGAAGGAGGAGGCAGCAGCATTTGTATATAATTGCTATACTATATAGTGCAATATCTAACACGTTTACAAAATCATAGTAATATATACATATGACGTGCAAGAACATGTATAATAGTATTTTATTTTCTAACATATATGATCATCATTTGTTACTACACTATGAATCGATTCACGGAGTAATTCAGTAATTGCGCTGGTGTTAAAACCTAAAACCGAGTCGGAGCGGAGCCGAGCCGAGCCGAATCTGTGCCTGCATGCAGACTGCTCCACCCGACCGGCGTACCGAAACCAACTCCGAATCGGATTCCTCTGGTGCGGCCGTCGGCCAGCAGCGCGACCGCCTGTATAAATCTGTTAGTTGGCACCTGACTTCTTTACCGTACCCCCCACAGGTAATAAACATATACTCCTCGGTGAAAAATAAAGATGGAGACACCGAAGCCCGTTGGCACTCTTGAAGGGCAGAAAATACAGCCTACCAAGTTCGTAGATCTTGAGAAAGGTGAAGAAATCGTTGATGTGGAGGCACAGACAGAGAAAGCTGCGATTAATCAGGCGATGGCCTGTTTGTTCACTGGGATAACAGTAAGTTCTACGGACAGATCCACTAGCCTTCTCCTTTGATATTTTGTAATTTATCATATAATTATACTCCCCTGGATAGTCGCCTTTAGAGCAACTCCAACAGATTGACAAAACCAATCCCATTTCCCTATATTCTTGGTTAAAGGGGATTGAGGGTAAAATTCCAACTCCAACAGATCCCCTTTCCTAATTTCCTTTCCCTATATTTTTTCTCAATCCCCTTTACCTCCCTCCCTCTTCCCTTTCTTTTCTCAATCATCTCCACATTTTTCTCCATCCCCTTTCCCCCCTCTCTCTCTCTCTCCACTTCTC
>OAMR01000077.1:458645-470172 GCA_900205405.1 Echinochloa crus-galli | reverse complement strand
TTGCCTTCAAGCTGTCTCTTATACACATCTAGATGTGTATAAGAGACAGGTGCCGACCGCAGGACGGAGGGCACCGCCGGCCGGGGCGGTTGAGGACCCCCGGTGGGTGGTGCCGGCGGCGGGAGTGGAGGAAGCGATGGAGAAGATGATGGGCGAGACGAAACCTAGTAGGATCGATCAGTAGCAACGGATCCATTTCAACCAAGGAAAAGGGATAAGTAAAATCCCTTCCCTATTCTTCTTTTCGCTTGGAAAGGTTACGCTAACCAGCAAAGTGTTCCCTCAATTGGCAATTCTGGATGAGAAGACAGATAAATCCCAGCTCAAACAAGAGGCATAGGATCAATGTGTGTTGTAATCATCTCTTTTTTCAACAAAGAAGATGGAATATCAAATTTCTTCATTGTCCTTTCTTTTTGCTTGAAACGGCGTTAAATTACCGCAAAGCATTGCCCGAATCAGCAATTTCTAACTGACAGAACAAATAAAGTTTACAAGCAAAATATAGAAACATATATATGTACCCTTTTATAAATTTAACTATACTAATTCACCCTATTTCAGTACCTAATAATGCTGATGAGTGGACCTCAAATGCAAAATTCAGAGTATTGGCGTAGGCTACTATCTACATTCTTAGGGCAAACCCAATTTTTATGGTCAATGTGATTTTAAGGGTCGACCATAGATAAATGAGCTCTAGTTGTTTTCACTGTTATAATGTTTATGGTCAAAAGAAGCTCCAAAAGTCTGTCCCATATTACAGTAAAAAAAAAGACTACAGCCATCAACCAAAGCCATCAGGATGGAACAAAGAGCAAGAAAGAAGAGAAAATATTGTTTAAATGCTTATGATGCACCACAAGCTTATGGTTGAGTAAAATATACTGGCGGTCCTCAAACTTGTCCCGAAGTGCCATCTAGGTTCCCGAACACTCAAAATGCATATTTGAGTCCCTAAACTTGCTAAATTATGTCATCTAAGTCCAAAATTCTAAAAATACCCCTATATTACTAATGTTTGTCCATCTCTTAGATCTATAATTATGGATATGGTACAATCAAATAAAGTTATCTAATTATTATGATGAGAACAACTGATTTGGTTAGAGAAATAGTATAAAATTCCATGCTCAATTGGCAGCCATGTCATCATGCATAGGGATATTTTTGAAACTTTGAACCTAGATGACACAGTTTAGCAAGTTTAGAGCCTCAAATATGTATTTTGAGAGTTTGGGAACCTAAATGACACCACGAGACAAGTTTAAATACCGCTCATGTATTTTACTCCTTATGGTTCATCTTAAGAAAGATGCTCTTAAGGCACAACCCCACAATAGCTATGGTGCATTTCTGTACAAGCATTTATTGCTTAATGCTACCTTTTCCTGCACGTTGTTGGGCCACCGCATCCCCTTTCGGCCCATCGACGAGCTCTACAGGTGCGGCAAAGCGCCCAAATCTATCTACGGAGTAGTCCTCAGTAGGATCTCAAAAAAAAAAATCTAGTTCTCAGTATCATGAGTATAGGTTTTCTAAAAGGATGCTACGAACCCCAGCAGTGAAATAGAGGGACAAAACGAAGAAAAAATAAAGAAAACAAACAAGGATCCTAATTGGGCTTCTCTGGGCTGTCCCGTTTCGGGTCGGGTTTCGCTCCACCTCACGGCCCTTTTCCCGTTCGCCTTTCTCCAACCCGATTCAGAAACAGAAATCCCTCACCGTGTCGATCTACGTGGCGGCGACGGACGAAAGAAACCCTAGCGTCGGCGATGGCGCCACCACCGGTGGCGGAAATCCTGCACCCCAACACTAGTGGCGATAGCTCGCATCTCGTGGGCAAAGGTTCGTTGTTCTGCTATGCTTCTCTTATCCGGCCTGTTGTGTTGTTTGTTTGCCCCGCATCATCACTACATAGGCGCTGCACTTGCTAAAGGACCGACTCCACAATTTCAGACGATGACGACGTAAAACGCTTGGCGGCGAAGATCACCGACCACGATGTGGCGGATGACGACCCGATTGACTACGAGATAACTTGCCCAGGTACTAGACGTACTATATTTCCCCCACATCACCAACTCTGAGCAGTAGCTTTAATTGGCATTGCTATGCTCAATTCTTCAGGGCAAAACTTCACAGAGAAACAAGAAGAGGAAATAAGTTTGAATTGGATAGAAAGATGGTGCCATCTGTGCATGCAGTTCTCGGATTCGTGCGATGTGATTCGAAGCCAGGGAGTTGAGAATGCTCCTCTTCCGCCGGGGCCTTTGAAAGTTCTCCCTGACACGACATATTCATGCATCAAGAGGGGGTACTGCTATCACCGTGAGTACATGACCAGTGATACCTCCCAGAGTAAGTGCCAATGGATTTCTACCATCTCGGACCCAGTAGTTTGTGTGTTTACAGCAATTAATGTTTCTTCTCCCTATTTGCAGCTAAATCAACCCTTGGATTTTGCATGCCACAGCAAATGATGCAGGTCTTCTCACTGAGGTTGTCAAGCTATAAATCTAAATCATATCCCATATGTATTTATGGAATATTTGCCGTACGTGATGACTTGGAACCGTTGAGGAATTATGTCTTTAACCGTTCGAGAGACAATCCTGTCATGATTCATCAGGTATGGTTTGTTTCTATCTTGCTACCCTTGGAGGATGTTTTGTTCAAATCCTTACGTTGCTGAGCTTAGGCATGAAACAGAGTTTGGACCATGTCTTAAAGCCTAACCTAATAAAGTTTGAAGCCACAGCTATGTAAAGTTAGCCAAAAAAAAAACCCGAGTGTTTAACATGTGGGTTATGGTGCCAACAAAGTGTAACTGACCACAGTTATGGCATGAACCTAACACATGCATAAGAAACAGCGCGATGCCTAAGTTAATGTCTGACCAAAACAATCTCCATGTTTTGTTGGCACATACACTTGCCTAAGGTTACTTTTAGCAAAGTTAGTATATGGTTCGTTGCTACATTCAGATTAAACAAGCTTCGACCATTTCAGAATGCTATAAATGTGTTAGATTTGGTCTAAATAACATGTCTCTCTCAAGCAAACATGCTCCAAAAGTTTGCTCAACATGATGATTAGAAGTATGAGATACGACCAGTTAGCTTTTTTTTGTTTGGAATGCATGAGGAGTTGTGCATGATTGGACTCATTGAGTCCTCCATGAACTTTGTACGGTTCATTCATACGTAGCATTTTTCAGAATAATTTGCTTGCTGCCTCAGTTTCATGTTACTTTTGTCTGACGAAACAATCACTGGATCTTGACTTCCATTGCAGTTAATTTTGCAATATTGCCAGCATGGACATTTTTTGTTGTGCGTTTTGTGACCACCCTAATACTTAAAAAATTCGCTAAAAATTATGTTATTGTACTTAGAAGAATATGCAAAGATGTGCATTTTATTGACACCCAGTAATCCATTTGTACATGAGCATTCATATCCTGTTGTATTTATTCTGTTATTACACATGTATGTATGGATTAAGCCCTTTGAGTTGTTCTAACAAGTTGTTAAATTGTAGGATTCCCTAGCCTTGCCTCTTTGTAGCCCTTGCCGTGGAATGTATGTACTGGATCGTGCATTGTTGGAAGTTGATCTTTGGGTGAAAAAGGAAGGGGATGGATCAACTGATGAGCAGTTACTTTCCGTTTATGTTGAGATTGAATCCGGATCCTATTTCGATGAGATGTTCACAGGAAGGATTCACAGTGACGATTGGATCTTGGACATGGACTACATTTTCTTTGCAGAGGGTGTTGAGACAGTTATACAGGTGTTCACAGTCATTGACAGTCCTTGTCATGTGAGATTCATTGCTTCCAGCAGTTGTTTTGATAAAGAGATTGTGATTTTTGAAGGCAAATGTGTCAAGAGGGGTAAGTTATTCACGCATACTGTTGCGGTGATGGCACAAGAAAAATTGAGTGTTTGCTTAGAGTGGGAGAAATCACGTTTGCAGTGGACGTTTCAGGATGGAGCCATTGGAGCTTCAAGTTTTCCTGATGATGAGTCCATTCCATTTTATGTGAGGGTGTTCTTTGCTCCAAAGAATATGGAACGCAGACCATCAAGATACCGTGCCTGGAAAGAGAGGTGTACAAACAAGGAGAGAAAACTTCCAGTGGTGGAATGCTGAAACAAAGCCCTTTGGATGAGTAGCACTGGCGGGCCGGGGTGAGTTTGGCACCCGTCACTGTGGCAGGTTGAGTCACTGTGTTCTGCCTCTGTCGTTATGTCCATGGATTCTTCAAATGAAATTTCTAAGCTGAGATAGTTCCAAATCAACCTCATTTATTCAGTAGAGAATGCAATGGATGAGACGAAATCTAGTTGGATCGATCAGTAGCAATTCTCCATTTCAACCAAGGAAAATGGATCAGTAAAATTCCTTCCCCATTCTTCCTTTCGCTTGGAAAGGCGTTACAATAACTAGCAAATTGTTGCCTTAATCGTCAATTCGGAATGAGAAGACAGATAAATCCCAGCTCAAACAAGAGGCTTAGGATCAGTGTATGTTGTAATCAATCTCTTCTTTCAACAAAGAAGATGGAATATAAATTTTCTTCATCATCCTTTCTTTTTGCTGGAAATGGCGCAGCTCATAAATTTAACTATACTAATTCACCCTAATTTAGTACCTAATAATGCCGATGAGTGGATCTCAGATGCAAAATTCAGAGTATCGGCGTGGGCTAGTTTGCGGTGTCCTCTCTAAGCTGAAGTTGCTGGTGGGCATATTAACATAGGAAGTGACGGATAGCCAGTTTGGTGAAACACAGTCTCGCTCAAATACTTTGGCTGGCTGTTTGCGACAACCATTCCCAGTGTCATGTCGTTTTTTGAGCAAAAAAAATTCTTTTTGTCCAGTGTCATGTCGTGTTACCTCAATCCAAAAGAGAGAGAAAAACTCAGAAAATTGTGCCATATGCATACATCATTTCTTTTTGGCAGCAGCAGTAGTCATGCAATAATGAAACAGAGAGACATGGTTTTGTAAACGTATTATGCATGTATATATTACAATTTACTATACTAAATAGTGCAGTATGTAATACGTTTACAAAATCATAGTAATATACAGGCAAATTTTGCTACAGGACACTATTCGATTTCGATATTGCTGTGGGACACTGTAAAAAAACTATTATTGATCACAACACACTAGACGGTATGTTTCAGCAAAGAAAGTAGTGTGTTCCAGCTAAGAAAAAAATATTTTAGTGTGTCACAACTAATTTTACAAAAATGGAGTATCCCACAGCAAATTTTTCCTAATATATACATATGACGTTCATGAAGTCATGAACATATATAATAGTATTTTATTTTCTAACTTATATGATCATCATTTGTTACTACTATGAATTGTTTCACGGAGTAATTCAGTAATTGTGCTGGTGTTTTTTTTTTTTTTGAGGGGGTAATTGTGCTGGTGTTAAAACTTAAAAACCGAGTCGGAGCGGGAGCCGAGCCGGAGGCAAATCTGGGCCTGCACGCAGACTGCTCCACGCGATTGGCTTCCCGAAACCTATTCCGAGTCGGACTCCTTTGGCGCGGCCCCGTCGGCCGGCAGCACGACTGCCTGTATAAATCTCTTAGTTGGCACCTGACTTCTTTACAGGAAAGGGAAAGACGCGCTCTGTGAACTGTGTAATTCCTCGGTGAAACAACGATGGAGACACCGAAGTCCGTTGGCACTCTTGAAGGGCAGAAAATACTGCCTACCAAGTTCGTAGATCTTGAGAAAGGTGAAGAAATCGTTGATGTGGAGGCACAGACAGAGAAAGCCGTGATTAATCAGGCGATGGCCTGTTTGTTCACTGGGATTACAGTAAGTTCTACGGACAGATCCACTAGCCTTCTCCTTCGATATTTTGTAATTTATCATATATAATCATACTCCCCTAAATAGTCGCGTTTACCTCATCTGCTTTCTGCCGCCTAATTCCCTATTTGTTTCTGCTAATACTTTAGGCTATCATCTGTCCTCCGTGTTGTAGTTGTGGTAGGTGGCCTGTGTTTTTGTTACCTGAATTGGAACAATCCCAAAGTGAACTGCAACCAAACAAATTAATTTTGATTTTTTTTTCTCAACAAGTGTAAAGATAAATATTGTCAAATGATGTAAAGTTTCATTGATTTGTATGCATATGTTTTGACACAGGTTCTTAAAACAGGATTGACGTCACTGTAGGCCTTACATTTTTGTACAAATAGAGCACTTTCTAACCTTTCCCCCCCTTTTTGCCATGCAGAGCATTGTGGCGGTGATTCTGATAGCTTTGTATATCGTATCTATGTTCTGGACTTTCAAGAATGTGCGAGTGAAGCTAGCGACTGCATGTAGCATCATACTGGCACCTTTCTTCATTTGTACACTGATATCTTTGAAGGTTCAGAGGGAGATCTGGATTGAGGAGTTTGCCATGAGCCCCAGGAACAACCCCAAAGGGGCTGCAATGTGTAGTCCAGAAATATAGAAAGTGAGCACCTAATTTTGAGTCCTCCCCAATTTGAATTTAGATTTCTATTTTCTTCTTAATGAGAACCAACCATCTAGTTCATGTTAGGTCGGATCTCTTTTTTCTTCAGTCGAGAAATTTCAACGTGTGATCAGTAATAAGAGAGATTTGGCTATGTGACACTACTATTTTGTGACTTTAATTTGCTCAGGGACGCTATTATAGTGGGAATCCAGCACGACCATCTTTTTGGGTGCATTTGCCTTTTGACACAAATGTACTTTGAAGAAATACAAATGAAAAATCGGCCAATTTCAAGTTAAATACTGTGTCTGAACAAATAGCTACAAAATTATAGTGACCCATGACAAAATTTCCCTAGTAATAAAGCCATTCTCACGGTCATGCCTCACATCGTTGTTAGACTTAGTTGTCCATGCTTTATAAGGCTATATAAGCTATACATATGCACTGTGGGGGTTTATTTCGATATATCATCAAAAATACCAAGAGAATCTTAACTGCAGCATGCAGCAGCATATGATTGTGACTTTTCGAATACTAGTAATACGCTTTCATTTATCCTACCTAATTTTAGCACTTAATAGTAGTTTAACACGTCCTTTTCTTCATTAAATCATTTTGTGCATCTATCTGATAGGGAAGTACGAAACTATCTCCGATGGTAGATCAGATGTAAGAAACTAAAGGAAAGTGGTGACTTTTCTGATATGATGCAACCTAGCTACCCTCTTCGTTTTAAATTATTATTCGTTGTTTACTTTTTTGAGAACGTTTGATCATTTCTGTTATTAAAAATGTAGTCTAGTATAAAAAAAATAAGTCAATTTTAATTTTAAAGTATATATGAAACAAGACCTTCACAACAGAATGCAGAAATAAATAATAACGGTATAATTTAAAACGAAGATAGTAACAACAAAGCATATCAGTTTCATAGACCTCAGATATTCTCATTCTCAATCTAAGAATTCACTTAATTAGAGACACATCGGTCCCGTTTGTTTCAGCTTATGGCTGATTTTAAATGCTCGATTTTAGAGAATCAAAAAGTGAGATAACTTCCGTAATCTATAATTAAGAATCCAACTAGATTCTCGATTAGGAGCCATAAGCTGAAACAAACAGGGCCTTTGTTTGGACCCTACAAGCGATGGCCGGCCCTTTGTACAAACTTGTCTCCTGCTCTAAATGGAAGTCCCTAGTAATTCTTTCTAGATAATGGATAATATTTTACCCGGTCTTGATCAAAACGGCTATGGTCAAACAAAAAATATAAAAATTACATCCCATCAAGGGATTCTAGTAGTCCTACGTGATCACCAAGATCGCTATAACACGTTTGTCAGACCTTATAAAGAACTGAAAACGCTGGATACCAACCATCGTTGATGCTTCTTCCAAGACAACAGCACGAAGACTTGGTGCAGATACTGCCAACCAATATCCGAACTGTTCTAATGCCTCCTCCGCCCTGAGCTGAATACCAAACATAGTGTTCACACGGCAGAATTGTTCAGCCTTGGCGAACAAGAACTTCGACGACGCACCTGCACTGCCGCCGCCGCCCTGGAGCAACCAGGCTAGGTTTTCACCCAGTTATTGATCATCCATGGACGCAACAGGGGACGGTCTGACCAACGATTTCAGCAGCGCCTTTAACAAGGTGTGTGTCACGGACACTTCATCACCGTCGGTCCAGCAAAATATGGCAGACAAGGATTTCACCCAAATCGCTGCCACCACCGTCACCACTGCGCCCCTGCCAACGAAGAGGTCGCCCTCACCGGAAGGACACCAGCATCTTCGCACAGGACGCTGCCACCGCAAGACAAGACGCACTCCGGCCGCCGTCGACGAACACCGCCGCCGAGAGCAAGGTTCCACCGGCAAAGGGACGGCACTAACCCGTGGGGAAGGCGACTGCACGATAGCTAGCGAAATCCGCCCAGATTACCCTCGTGGGGGCGACGTGGAGCGATGGAGGCGTTGGATCTGTTACCCTCTGTAGCCTCCATGCCACCAAAGACGGCAGAATTCGCCTCCGGAGAGATCGCGCGAGCCGAAGGATCGCCGCGCAACGACCGCATCACCGCCGGCCTCGCGTGCAGGCCGCCGCCTGGACGTCGCGTCCGCCGCTCGACCACGTGCCAGCAGCCGGTCGCGGGCCCGCAGCACACCTCGAGCAGACGACCGCCGCTCGCCCACGCCATGGCCGCCTGCAGCCCCGTCCGCCACACGCGCCGCCGGCCACTGCCCGCACCGGATCCGCGCCCGAGGACGACGGAGCAGGCCGGGACCTTGCCGGATCTGGTGTCAGCGGCCACGTTGCCGCCGCCATCGCCGGCCTGCGAAGCTCCGCGCCGCCCGTACGAGGAAGCTCCACACATGGACGGAAACACCTCGCTGCCGCCTTCATTGCGATCGCAGGACTTCCGGCCACCCGCTTGGGTGGCGGCGAGGGGAGGGAGAGGGGAGTGAGGGAGGCTGTGGAGGGGAGGCGGCAGAATCGCACTGCATCGCCTGCGGGCGAGACGACGGGAGCGAGATCCGTCTTTTTTGGAAGTGCCTAGTAATAAGTAGTAACCTCTCTAAATTCTGTCGTGGAAAAAAAAAAGAAGACCCAAATAAGGCGGAAAACAGGGTTAGCTGTGACACAGACGGTGGTTAGTTTCATGAAACTTTGTAGCTGTGCTTGCTGGCATTACATACAAGTAATAAATTTGGGAACAACAAATTTAAAAGTAACTATGATGCATTCATAGGCCCTGTTTAGTTCCCTTCAAAAGACAAAATTTCTCTCTCCAAACTTCACTATTCACATATCACATCAAATCTCTCTCATCATGCATGGAACACTAAACATGGGTAAATAAAAAAACTAAATACATGGTTTTGATGTACTCGACGGGATGAATCTTTTGAGCCTAGTTAGGTCACGATAGGACAACGATTACCACAAATAAATAAAAATTGCTACAGTGTCCGATGTGACATTTTCATCAAACTCTACATTCTCTTTTCGGAAACTAAACACCGCCATAGAAACATTACAAATGCACAATTCACAAAGGACTAGGAATGCATAATTTAGTGGAATTGTACACAACCATTGCACGACTATGATTCATCAATCCTTGTGTCGTAACTTTATATATCCAGAAAAGCTAGGTGACAAGAGTAGTATGAACAGATCATTGGACTCGCCCGGGAAAGCAAAGCACCAAGGCTGCGGATGGCATTTTCTGATTGATATATGAACCTGATAAGCACCAAACAAAGACGGTTTTAGGAGGTGTTTGGATAACTTTTAGTCCCATGATTAAAATTAGTTAGCTAAAAATTTTTAGTCACCTCCCTGTTTGGATACCCAGACTAAAATTAGTCTCGAGGCTAAAATTTACTAGTAGGGGTGGGGAAGCTAAAATTTGCTAGCCTCAAGACTAATTTTAGCCCTTCTTTAGCCTCACATGTTTAGAAGTTTAGCTCTTGCAAGAGACTAAAATTAGCCTGATTAGTCAGGCTAATTTTAGTCACCCTGATCCAAACATGCCCTCAGCCACCTAGCATTAGGTTACGCCTTAAAACCAAATGGATTATTTTTTGGAGATCTGTAGGTGACTCGTGCGTCCTGAGCAAGTGAACGTTCACGATCACGAGGTGGCTTGCCGCACCGGCAAATCTACCATCGCTACCGTCCATCGCCGATCCGACGTCCCATATCATTTCAACGAGCCGTGAATTCACCTCACATCGCAGAATATAAATAAACATTTCTTCGCTGCTGACTCCACCCTTCACAGACTGGTCCAAAATCCCCAACTGAAATTTACATCCGGCCCCTTCGCCGGAGATGGCGTCGGAGCTGACATACCGGGGCGGCGCCGCGGCGCCCGGCTCCGCCTCCAACGGCGGGGAGTACTCCCCGAAGCCCTCCAAGCCGCTCTCATGGCTCTCCCGCGCCGCCCGCTACGCCGCCGCCGAGCACCGCCCGGTCTTCGCCCTCGCCGGCATGCTCTTCGCCGCCGCCCTCTTCACCTTCTCCTCATCCGCCACCTCCACCTCGTCCCCGTCCTACCCCGGCGCATCGGCAGGGTTCAACCACCTCGCCGTCGCCGGGCACCCGTCGTTCCGCGAGTCCGTCGGCGGCAAGGTGCCCCTGGGGCTGCGCCGGCGCGCGCTGCGGGTGCTCGTGACGGGCGGCGCCGGGTTCGTGGGGAGCCATCTGGTGGACCGGCTGATCGAGCGCGGCGACAGCGTGATCGTGGTGGACAACTTCTTCACGGGCCGCAAGGGGAACGTCGCGCACCACCTCCAGAATCCCAGGTTCGAGGTGATCCGCCACGACGTCGTCGAGCCCATACTGCTCGAGGTCGACCAGATCTACCACCTTGCCTGCCCGGCCAGCCCCGTGCACTACAAGTACAACCCCATCAAGACCATCATATCCTTGCTCTGTTGCTTCCTCTGAATCTGAATACTAATCCAAATTTAGTTTCCTTTTATTATCACTATTACTTTGATGATTGATGTCTGTGACTCAATGGATTGCTAAGGTGCTTGATGTCGCCTTTTCGTTTTGGTTTAATTTTGTCAATTCGGGATGGATTTCATGAGTTTGATTAATTTTTAGACGGTAAGGCTTGGCAAAACTATAATATTTGAATGGATTTCATATTTAGTTTTTGAGGAAATGTTGACTTTTTTTGGGAAGTGTGTGGCCTGTTGTTTTCTTTTATTTTGTTTTCATAACTAAAAATCAGTGTTTGTTCTCCGACATACAAAATTTTGTAGTTGGATTGCTCTGAAGAAAGCTTCTTGGATCTGGTGATCTTGGATTGGGTTCATGTTGTTCTAACTTGTAATAGGAGTAAAGGTCAAAGCTGTGCTTGGACTTTTGACCTAGTCGAGTTTTATAGTTTTCTCCACTTTTACAAACTTCAGATTGCAGTTGCAAATATCATACATCGAGATTGCTGTCCTTTTCTTTTTAATCAATGTTGCGTATCTGTCACTTAACTT
>OAMR01000077.1:404910-456137 GCA_900205405.1 Echinochloa crus-galli | reverse complement strand
TATTAGTGGTTTCTCGCTATGACATCCAATTATTCAGAAACCATTCATTTAGTTCTATCTAGTCTTGCTGATTCTATAGGCAGTATAAAACTACTGCATCCTTATACTGATGTGACGCTTTCTGCAGGTGGAAGGGCTGATGAAGCTGATGGAAGGGGAGCACATTGGACCATTCAACCTGGGCAATCCTGGTGAATTCACGATGCTGGAGCTGGCTAAAGTGGTTCAGGACACCATCGACCCAGAAGCGCGTATTGAGTTCCGTCCAAACACCGCAGACGATCCACATAAGCGCAAGCCTGACATCAGCCGTGCAAAAGAGCATCTTGGCTGGGAGCCCAAGGTTCCCCTACACGAGGGCCTTCCCCTCATGGTCACTGACTTCCGCAAACGTATCTTCGGGGACCAGGAAGAATCCACTGAGGTAGCTGGCGGCCTCTCTTAATCCTCAGCATGTCAAATTGACACATTTGTTCAGTGTGTATGATCACTTGATACGAAGATGAGAGGAAGGGAGCATACGATCTGGACAGTTTTGGTGGTATATGCCCTTTGGCTGCTCTATATAACACGGACAAAAGGTCATGGCTGCATACCTAGTTCTTAGGGATATAATGTTTGGTACTTACTACTAAAATATCTTATCACTTCTGTAACGTTGTTCTTTTTTGGTTCTTTTGGTTGTAATGCTACATATAACTACATACGCTTTATAATGTCATCATTAATAGATAATCCGGGTTGCTAATAATACATTGAGGCTATAGGGTCATGGTACATTTTTCAGCATGATTGTCGAACTGCAATGGGGCAAAATATATTTGACTATTATTGAGCAAAACGTTCACTGCAACGGAGGGAAGGGAATGATTGGCCATACATACAAATAACTTCGACAGAGCATCCAGACCACTATATTACAAACTGTACATCACCATTCCTTATTCGCCATTGTTCAAGCAGTTGCACAGGGCTCGCAGGCAGTTCTACCTTCACATCTCAGCGTGGTGATGCGTCCGGCCGGCGAGCCCGCAGAGGAATCCTCGGCGCTGCCGCGGAGGCCGCGCATGAGCTGGCGCTGCACCGCCCTTCTCGCCGTCGACGAACTTGCTGGCCGCCGGCATCAGCTTCCGGAGGCGGTCCTCCATCGTCCAGCTGCGGCTGCGCTCGTTGAGCCAGGCGACGATGTCGGAGAAGACGGTCTCCACGTTCTCGTCGGGCTCGCCGGCGGTGAGGCCGTGCCACATCTCCGGGTAGAGCTTGATAGTCTTGTCTGAGCTGGCCGCGCGGTCGTACAGAGCGCGGCTGATCTCCGGGTCCGTCACCGTGTCGGCCTCGCCGTGCAGGACGAAGAACGGCAGCTTCACCTGCCCAAACATATGTTCAGAGAAGCGCACAAGAGTTCAGAGCCAGCGTTGAGCTTCACCTTCATGTGACTGACAAGTTTTAGCGGGGAATTGTTTTTTGTTCTGAACTACATCAGCAACCAACCAAATGCGAGATTGAGAGGGGAAGTGTTTGAGAGTGGCACCTGGGACAAGCTGTCTTCTATGTACATGCTGGTCCTGAGCATTTCCAGCGCAGTCTTGAGCCGCGGCTTGTCCTGGTAGATGAGCTTGTTCTTCCTGATCTGCTTTCACAAGCACCAGAGCGTCCCAGTCAGACATCACCATTTTACATAGCAAAAAAGTTTGTAAAAAAAAAAAGAGTTGGCAGAGGGCCTTTGTCCAGGACAAGAGGCTGGGAATGGATGGTTTGACGTGCTGACCTTTTCGCGCTTGACAGGGTCCTTGAAGGCGGCGTCGATGACGTCCTTGGTGGGCACGATCTTCCACTTGGGGATCACATCCTCCACCTGCGTCAGGAGCGTGATCACCACCGGGTGCGGCTTCACCTTCTCCGATATCTGAACGAATTCCACCAAGAAACAGAGCAAGTTCAGACAATGCACGTAAACCCTGGAGCGGAGCAGACCAACGGGATGGAAATTGAGGTTCCAGACGGACCTTGCACATTGGCGCGACGAGGACGGCGCCGTCCCAGAAGGCGGGGTCCTTCCTGTGCAGCAGCAGCGCCACCGCGCCGCCCATGGACTCGCCGTAGAGGAACCGGCTCTTGCACCGGTACTCCTCAAGCTCTGCATATGTGCCGGCAGCAGCATGAACAAGGTCAGACATTTTCACTGGTTAAGACGGTGATCATCAGGGAAGTGGAACAGGAATGGCGCATCCCAGATGGCACTCTCACCGCAGATGGACTTGAAGAAGTGGTAGCAGTCGTCGACGAGGCGGCGGAAGCTGCGGATGTAGCAGCGGGCGCCCATCGACTTGCCGTGGCCCTCGTAGTCGATCCCGAACACGCCGTACCCGGCCGCCGCCAGCCGGACTCCGCATTCTGCATCCAAAGATGGTGGTCCATGCGTTTGCATCATGTAAAAATCAGAACCACGCCAGGAAATTTAGAGAAAGATGAGACAACTCTGATTGGAAAACATCTGATCCAAAGTGAGTTTCAGAAATTCAGATGCATGTGTTTTGCGCATGCAGGTTGATCTGCTGAAAATAAAGTTTTTCTGCAATGTTTTTTTTTGAAAAGTGGTTAACTTGAGCTTGTTTGTACTGTGCTTTTCTAAAGCACATACAAGGTAGTGGAAACAGTTTTCCAACCTCCACCTCGTCCCCGTCCTACCCCGGCGCATCGGCAGGGTTCAACCACCTCGCCGTCGCCGGGCACCCGTCGTTCCGCGAGTCCGTCGGCGGCAAGGTGCCCCTGGGGCTGCGACGGCGCGCGCTGCGGGTGCTCGTGACGGGCGGCGCCGGGTTCGTCGGGAGCCACCTGGTGGACCGGCTGATCGAGCGCGGCGACAGCGTGATCGTGGTGGACAACTTCTTCACGGGCCGCAAGGGGAACGTCGCGCACCACCTCCAGAACCCCAGGTTCGAGGTGATCCGCCACGACGTCGTCGAGCCCATACTGCTCGAGGTCGACCAGATCTACCATCTTGCCTGCCCGGCCAGCCCCGTGCACTACAAGTACAACCCCATCAAGACCATCATATCCTTGCTCTGTTGCTTCCTCTGAATCTGAATGCTAACCCCCCAAATTTAGTTTCCTTTTATTATCACTATTACTTTGATGATTGATGTCTGTGATTCAATTGATTGCTAAGGTGCTTGATGTGGCCTTTCCTTTTTGGTTTAATTTTGTCAATTCGGGATGGATTTCATGGGTTTGATTAATTTTTAGACGGTAAGGCTTGGCAAAACTATAATATTTGAATGGATTTCATATTTAGTTTTTGAGGAAATGTTGACTTTTTTTGGGAAGTGTGTGGCCTGTTGTTTTCTTTTATTTTGTTTTCATAACTAAAAATCAGTGTTTGTTCTCCGACATACAAAATTTTGTAGTTGGATTGCTCTGAAGAAAGCTTCTTGGATCTGGTGATCTTGGATTGGGTTCATGTTGTTCTAACTTGTAATAGGAGTAAAGGTCAAAGCTGTGCTTGGACTTTTGACCTAGTCGAGTTTTATAGTTTTCTCCACTTTTACAAACTTCAGATTGCAGTTGCAAATATCATACATCGAGATTGCTGTCCTTTTCTTTTTAATCAATGTTGCGTATCTGTCACTTAACTTCATTGTCATATATCTTCCTCCTTTTGCAACTACTAGTGCTAGTGCTTAGGGGAGGTGAAGCCTAAGTGCCTAGCTACCAAACTAGAACATCAAATAGTCAAAATCTCAAAGAGGAAAGCTGTTTGACATGCTAGTGCTTGCTCTATCTTTTTGAAATGCTGTTGTGATCTTTAACTTTTGAGACGGCACAAGACAAATGTAGTCGGGACACTGAATATGCTTGGATTGGCCAAGAGGATCGGGGCAAGGTTTCTACTCACCAGCACCAGTGAGGTCTATGGTGATCCCCTCCAGCACCCTCAGGTGGAAACTTATTGGGGCAATGTCAATCCTATTGGTAACAACTCTTCTTCATAATATTCTGTTTTGTGAATTCCCTGATGCAACAGTTTCATCAAACAAATCGATTTAGTTGACATGGGAGATTAGTGGAAAGTAGAGAAATATCCTCATTGTTGGCTTTAATTTCTGGTCATCCTATTACGAATACAATAGTTACATTTTGGTTCAAACGGTCGACGCTTCTTTTCTTTGAAGTGTTTCTTTTCTTCAGAAACACAATATCCAAAGAAGCCATTAACAGATAGTGTTCACATTGCGTCTGAAGCTACTGCTCCTATAAACTGTTGGGCTAAGGTATGTTTGGCCGCAATTAGAACTGCTGGGAAATGTGGTTGTGGTATACTAATTTGGTTGGCATAAATGCTTTGAATCTTTCTTGCGGAAATGGACACTTTTGGTTGGTAGAATTGGTTCAGAGGAAGACAGCCACTATGTGGATCCCACCCTAGTGAAGGAAGAATATGATAAAAACACACAATAGGTCAGCTAATGCAACCAATAAGCATGGGAGAGGAATCATGCAACTGAAAAGAAGCAAGAAAAGAGAAACAGCTAATATAATAGTAGTCCTTTTTAAATTAAATTACTTACTATTTCACTCCTTTAATTCTAAGGTTTTACTTGGTTTCTAAGGCATTTACACTACTTCTGTTTACTGATAGGTGTCAGGAGCTGCTATGACGAGGGCAAGCGCACTGCTGAAACATTAACGATGGACTATCATCGCGGTGCCAGCCTTGAGGTTTGTGCCATTTAAATTCTTGAGATCTATAGCATTCAGATTAGTGTTTGTGGAATGCAGTGCATTATGATAGTTTGTTTTCAATTTAGGTAAGGATTGCCAGGATCTTTAACACATATGGCCCTCGTATGTGCATCGATGATGGCCGTGTTGTCAGCAATTTTGTTGCTCAGGTAGCCACTAATTGCAGCCTCCTCTTTTGGCACCTTGATGCATATGCACTTCATTTTCTTTTTAAATATTGAAATGCTCCTATGAAATTATGGTTTTCAGGCACTGAGGAAGGAGCCTTTGACTGTCTATGGTGATGGCAAGCAGACTAGGAGCTTTCAATATGTATCGGATTTGGTGGGTCCCTTTGTTACCCCAAAAAAGACAATGGAACAAACCTGTCAAATCAAAATTCCCTAAATAAAGTACACATCATATGAGTTACTTTATCTTTATTTGCATAGTATCCTTGGCATCCTAGAGAACTACTACCTCTGTTCTGATTTATATGACGTTGGCCAGTATACATTTGAGCTAAGCAACGTCAAATAAAAAAGAATGGAGGGAGTATCTGCACAGTTGATATGTCAAACATGTCAGTAGTATGCTTATTGCTCTGAGATGGAGTAACTTATGATCAACTCAAGATCAGTGTATTAGTGGTTTCTCGCTATGACATCCAATTATTAAGAAACCATTCATTTAGTTCTATCTAGTCTTGCTGATTCTATAGGCAGTATAAAACTACTGCATCCTTATACTGATGTGACGCTTTGTGCAGGTGGAAGGGCTGATGAAGCTGATGGAAGGGGAGCACATTGGACCATTCAACCTGGGCAATCCTGGCGAATTCACGATGCTGGAGCTGGCTAAAGTGGTCCAGGACACCATCGACCCAGAAGCGCGCATTGAGTTCCGTCCAAACACTGCAGATGATCCACATAAGCGCAAGCCCGACATCAGCCGTGCAAAAGAGCTTCTTGGCTGGGAGCCCAAGGTTCCCCTGCACGAGGGCCTTCCCCTCATGGTCACTGACTTCCGCAAACGTATCTTCGGGGACCAGGAAGAATCCACTGAGGCAGCTGGCGGCCTCTCTTAATCCTCAGCATGTCAAATCAGACACATTTGTTCAGTCTGTATGATCACTTGATACGAAGATGAGAGGTAAGGGAGCATACGATCTGGACAGTTTTGATGGTATATGCCCTTTGGCTGCTCTATATAACACGGACAAAAGGTCATGGCTGCATACCTAGTTCTTAGGGATATAATGTTTGGTACTTACTACTAAAATATCTTATCACTTCTGTAACGTTGTTCTTTTTTGGTTCTTTTGGTTGTAATGCTACATATAACTACATACGCTTTATAATGCCAATCATTAATAGATAATCCGGGTTGCTAATAATACATTGAGGCTATAGGGTTATAGTACATTTTTGCAATGGGACAAAATATTTGGCTATTATTGAGCAAAACGTTCACTGCAACGGAGGGAAGGGAATGATTGGCCATACATACAAATAACTTCGACAGAGCATCCAGACCACTATATTACAAACTGTACATCACCATTCCTTATTCGCCATTGTTCAAGCAGTTGCACAGGGCTCGCAGGCAGTTCTACCTTCACATCTCAGCGTGGTGATGCGTCCGGCCGGCGAGCCCGCAGAGAAATCCTCGGCGCTGCCGCGGAGGCCGCGCGTGAGCTGCACCGCCCTTGTCGCCGTCGACGAACTTGCCGGGCGCCGGCATCAGCTTCCGGAGGCGGTCCTCCATCGTCCAGCTGCGGCTGCGCTCGTTGAGCCAGGCGACGATGTCGGAGAAGACGGTCTCCACGTTCTCGTCGGGCTCGCCGGCGGTGAGGCCGTGCCACATCTCCGGGTAGAGCTTGATGGTCTTGTCTGAGCTGGCCGCGCGGTCGTACAGAGCGCGGCTGATCTCCGGGTCCGTCACCGTGTCGGCCTCGCCGTGCAGGACGAAGAACGGTAGCTTCACCTGCCCAAACATATGTTCAGAAAAGCGCACAAGAGTTCAGAGCCAGCGAGCTTCACCTTCATGCGACTGATAAGTTTTAGCCGAGAATTGTTTTCTGTTCTGAACTACATCAGCAACCAACCAAATGCGAGATTGAGAGGGGAAGTGTTTGAGAGTGGCACCTGGGACAAGCTGTCTTCTATGTACATGCTGGTCCTGAGCATCTCCAACGCAGTCTTGAGCCGCGGCTTGTCCTGGTAGATGAGCTTGTTCTTCCTGATCTGCTTTCCATGGCACATGCACCAGAGCGTCCCAGTCAGACATCACCATTTTACATATCAAAAAAGTTCATAAAAAAAAGAGTTGGCACAGGGCTAGGATGCAAGGGATGGACGGTTTGACGTGCTGACCTTTTCGCGCTTGACAGGGTCCTTGAAGGCGGCGTCGATGACGTCCTTGGTGGGCACGATCTTCCACTTGGGGATCACATCCTCCACCTGCGTCAGGAGCGTGATCACCACCGGGTGCGGCTTCACCTTCTCCGATATCTGAACAAATTGCGCCAAGAAACAGAGCACACGTTTTTCAATTCAGAGTTCAGACAATGCAAGTAAACCCTGGAGCAAATTTAACGAACGGGATGGAAATTCAGGTTCCGGACGGACCTTGCACATTGGCGCGACGAGGACGGCGCCGTCCCAGAAGGCGGGGTCCTTCCTGTGCAGCAGCAGCGCCACCGCGCCGCCCATGGACTCGCCGTACAGGAACCGGCTCTTGCACCGGTACTCCTCAAGCTCTGCATATTGCCGGCAGCAGCATGAACAGGGTCAGATATTTTCACTGTTTTAGAAGGTGATCGTCAGGGAATATAGCAATGGCGCATCCCGGCCAGATGGCACTCACCGCAGATGGACTTGAAGAAGTGGTAGCAGTCGTCGACGAGGCGGCGGAAGCTGCGGATGTAGCAGCGGGCGCCCATCGACTTGCCGTGGCCCTCGTAGTCGATCCCGAACACGCCGTACCCGGCCGCCGCTAGCCGGACGCCGCATTCTGCATCCAAAGATGGTGGTCCATGCGTTTGCATCATATAAGAATCAGAACCACGCCAGGAAACATAGAAAAAAGATGGAGCAGCTCTGATTGAAAATCATTTGATCCAAAGTGCGTTTCAGAAATTCAGATGCATGTGTTTTGCACATGCATTGTGCAGGTTGATTTGCTGAAAAGAAGTTTTTTCTGCAATGTTTTCTTTTCTTTTGAAATGTGGTTAAGTTGAGCTTGTTTGTCCTATGCTTTTTCTAAAGCACATAGTGGAAACAGTTTTCCAATTCATGTAGAACATCAAACGTCCCAAAGAGAGAGGAAGGAGTGGTACGGCCTAAATTCTTGACAACGCCTTCAATCCTCTATAAATGAGGCCTGCCCAGTGCCCACCCTACAAGTTTGGCCTTCGCGCCATTGCTGTGCATCTGTCATCCCTTCAACCTCCACGCTCCACGCAGTCAAGGACGCCTTCAAGCCGACCTGTAGAGTGCTTGGGGCAGGTGGTCGCTCCTCTATCCCTGACCATGAGCTGTGAGGCCACCATCGATGACGACCTTCTAGAAGCTATATATGCCTATTTTCCCCCTCTAAAATATTTACAAAACCTAGCAGAATTTCAGTGATACGAGAGTAAATATGTTCCTAATATTGAGTCTCATGTACCAACCGGTTTATTATGAAAAAATGGATTAGGCTAATATTAAAAACGAGCAATATACTTCGAACCATAAAAATGTGATTGGTTCAGAAAAAAAGTGATTAGGCTGATTTTTTTTGAAAAATTAAGGAGACATACGATCAAACCTCTCACGTACGATCCAGATATACTACAACTCCAACAGAAAATGCCTAGAGAAAATGTTTTTTTTAACTGAAACCTAGAGAAAATGTCTTAGAACATGACATACTAATACTTTTTTTACTTTTTGACAGGATGGAGCACATTGTTATTTGCCATTATGAGTGGTGACCACTGACCATGACACTGCTACTATCGCAAATAATGTTCGTAATGATGTGGCTCCATCAACCCTCATGTATATAGGGCCGGTACAACCTGCGAAACGGCAGGCAAGTACAGAGCTGGTTCTTTCCTTGACAACGAAGCAGTTCGCGATGGTGGTACCCCTGCCCTGACGTAATTCAATGGCGAGACACCGACAACACGGCGGTTTGTATCAGGTTTTCGATATCTGACACAAGGCAAGCTGGTTGGTTATTGATGCTAAGATTAAGGAATGATGATGATGAGCTGATGGTAAGCGCGGCGGTTGGTTGGCGGCAGCTCACCCGTCCCGAATGCCCCCTTCCCGGCGGCGTGGAAAGGTACTCGTGTTCCAACCATGATGCACGGCGAGGAAGGAAATTAAACCCTAGTGTTTGGTTTGGGGTCTGGATCTTGACAGGGACTGGCTTTTCCTAAGCTAAAGGATGGATTGAAGAGCTGCAGCTAACATAGGTTGGTGGTGGCTCATCAGCAACGTCTACCGTACCAAATGGGGAAATAGCCCGGCGAGAAGCAAGAATCTATCTAAGACCAAGATCAGGACGCAATGTGCGTGCTGGATTATGTCGGCCCCTCCTCATCGCTCCAAGTGTTTAACATGTTAGTTTCAGTTTCCATTTACCTGTCCCTGTCTAGAGTCTAAACACCACTGTTAACCATGGAAATTCAGAGAATGCTACAGCCATTGGTCAGAGGAGGGATAAGTAAGCAGGGCATCATCATACGGAGTATATGGTTAGGCAGGCTGTTAGGACAGACGGGCGAGCAGTGCAGCGGTGGCGGCAGGTGCCTTGAATCGGGGCGACCTACCCGGGACGGCGTTTGAATGCGGGAGAAGGGGCAAGGCAGGCAGTTGCGGCGTCAGTGGAAGCCCTAGCGAGGAGTAACTGCCCGTGTCTCCCCGGCCTTTCGGGGTGCAGGAGTCCATCCTGGCTTGACGTATGCTTCTAGCCGTGCAGTGCATGAGCTCCCTAGCTCATCATCCCTATGTTACCTAGCATCTTGCTACTAGATAGATTAAGCTGCTGCTTTCGAGCTACAGGATTAAGCAGTTGCACGCGCGCCGTGTTAGGAGCAGGTGCGTGGCACCGATGGAACCGGCTGCTGTTACCGTCAGCCGACTAAGGAATAGATGAGAAGATGATGTGCTGAACTACAGAGATACGTTGAATAATTAATAGGCAGTGTTTTCCTATTTTTGTTTACCAGAAGATGAGGTGCCAGCAGACTCGATGGTCAGTGAGGTCAAGATTTACCGAGGCAGGGCATTGAACAGCCGAACAGATAATGCTACTGGGTGGTGGATGCAGGAGGAAACACGTCGCCCTGAAACATGCACTCCAGCATGCATGTGAACTCATCAATGGCTATAAAAGCGCTCTATGCGGCGTTATGCACGGCCCCAGTTAATGAGAATACTTGGGGAGAATTTTATTTTCTTCGACAAGCAGGGGCCGAAGAGGGTTGTCAATGCAGAGTAGGAGTAAGGAACGAACATGTGCTTCTGTCGGTTTATTATTTTTTTTACAAGGAAGCCATCCAAAACACAGAAGAAAGCAAGCAAAAGCACAGCAATGTACAAGTAGATGATGATGATGATAAGAGCGAAGAGTGGAAGGAAAGCATAGGTTACCTCTCATGAAGCCACTACACTCCATGCCGTATCCTGCAACAAACACAACACACACAATGAGCAACAATAGTAGATTAGTCGTAGGTAACTGAGAAGCTCATGCATTACGGTGCCTTTTTGTCCTTAGTAGTAATTTGGTGCCGCGGAGATAAAATTAAACTGGAAACACACGTACAGCTAACAGCCAAGGTAATTAAAAGTGAGCCGCGTGCCGCCGCCGCCGCTGCGCTGGGACTTTTTAATTACTTACCGTGGCAGAGGAAGACGAGCGCCTTGGGCGACGCCGCGGCGGGCAGCCAGCCGCAGGTGAAGAGCTGCACGCCTCTCGCGTTCCTCACGTACTCCTGCTCGGAACACCGAAAAGCAAATCAGGAAGGGAATCCCGGCCGGCCAGGAGAAAAGGAAAAGGAAAACAAAACGGAAAAGGAAATCAGCCAACAGCCCAGCCGCGCCGGCCGCCGGCCGCAATGCGGAAGGCCGGGCGGGCAAGGGCCTCTAGCTCTCTCACCTCGTGGTACTCGACCTCCATGCCGAACCGCGCGCGCCCCCGCCCAGGCGAAGAGATCGGGGAGGACTGGAGGGCTTTGCGCCGCAGGTGAGGGTGGGACGCGCGCGTGAGGCCGGCGGAGAGCAGGAGAGGAAGAACCGAAAGAAAGCTCGCGTGGCAGGCGACTAGGCGAGGCGAGGCGAGGCGTCTGATTTGTAAAGCTGGGGGGCACGGGCGCCAAGGATTTAACAGGGGCGCGCGGGGCCTGCGCCCCTGCCGCTCGGCTCGGGTTCGGAGTTGGGATGCGGCTACGCCTACGGTTGGCTGGTCCCGGGTGGGAAGTGTTTTCCTATTTTTGTTTACCAGAAGATGAGGTGCCAGCAGACTCGATGGTCAGTGAGGTCAAGATTTACCGAGGCAGGGCATTGAACAGCCGAACAGATAATGCTACTGGGTGGTGGATGCAGGAGGAAACACGTCGCCCTGAAACATGCACTCCAGCATGCATGTGAACTCATCAATGGCTATAAAAGCGCTCTATGCGGCGTTATGCACGGCCCCAGTTAATGAGAATACTTGGGGAGAATTTTATTTTCTTCGACAAGCAGGGGCCGAAGAGGGTTGTCAATGCAGAGTAGGAGTAAGGAACGAACATGTGCTTCTGTCGGTTTATTATTTTTTTTACAAGGAAGCCATCCAAAACACAGAAGAAAGCAAGCAAAAGCACAGCAATGTACAAGTAGATGATGATGATGATAAGAGCGAAGAGTGGAAGGAAAGCATAGGTTACCTCTCATGAAGCCACTACACTCCATGCCGTATCCTGCAACAAACACAACACACACAATGAGCAACAATAGTAGATTAGTCGTAGGTAACTGAGAAGCTCATGCATTACGGTGCCTTTTTGTCCTTAGTAGTAATTTGGTGCCGCGGAGATAAAATTAAACTGGAAACACACGTACAGCTAACAGCCAAGGTAATTAAAAGTGAGCCGCGTGCCGCCGCCGCCGCTGCGCTGGGACTTTTTAATTACTTACCGTGGCAGAGGAAGACGAGCGCCTTGGGCGACGCCGCGGCGGGCAGCCAGCCGCAGGTGAAGAGCTGCACGCCTCTCGCGTTCCTCACGTACTCCTGCTCGGAACACCGAAAAGCAAATCAGGAAGGGAATCCCGGCCGGCCAGGAGAAAAGGAAAAGGAAAACAAAACGGAAAAGGAAATCAGCCAACAGCCCAGCCGCGCCGGCCGCCGGCCGCAATGCGGAAGGCCGGGCGGGCAAGGGCCTCTAGCTCTCTCACCTCGTGGTACTCGACCTCCATGCCGAACCGCGCGCGCCCCCGCCCAGGCGAAGAGATCGGGGAGGACTGGAGGGCTTTGCGCCGCAGGTGAGGGTGGGACGCGCGCGTGAGGCCGGCGGAGAGCAGGAGAGGAAGAACCGAAAGAAAGCTCGCGTGGCAGGCGACTAGGCGAGGCGAGGCGAGGCGTCTGATTTGTAAAGCTGGGGGGCACGGGCGCCAAGGATTTAACAGGGGCGCGCGGGGCCTGCGCCCCTGCCGCTCGGCTCGGGTTCGGAGTTGGGATGCGGCTACGCCTACGGTTGGCTGGTCCCGGGTGGGAAACGAGTCGGCAGCGGCCAGCGGGAGTAATGCATTCTTTCTTAAATAGATAGAAGAAATATGGCTAATACAAAAATTTTGAACTTACAATGCGCCCGAGCCTTGTGACCAACAATTAATTTTTTTTTCTTCATTTCTATTTTGGTCCCATTTTCATACACTGCCCAAGTTCTATGCTCTAGGTGGATAAACGCCTATCAGCAGCTTCTTGGAGGCGTCGCCTTAGAAATCATGTTGACCTGCTCCACCTGTGGAGAAACAGCTAGACGAGCATTGAAATTTTGAAGCATGGATGGAGAAGAAGATTCAAGCTTAGTCTTTATTTTTTATCTGTTTTAGTGCTCTTTTCTTATTTTTTTTTTGATGTGGCTCCATCAACCCTCATGTATATAGGGCCGGTACAACCTGCGAAACGGCAGGCAAGTACAGAGCTGGTTCTTTCCTTGACAACGAAGCAGTTCGCGATGGTGGTACCCCTGCCCTGACGTAATTCAATGGCGAGACACCGACAACACGGCGGTTTGTATCAGGTTTTCGATATCTGACACAAGGCAAGCTGGTTGGTTATTGATGCTAAGATTAAGGAATGATGATGATGAGCTGATGGTAAGCGCGGCGGTTGGTTGGCGGCAGCTCACCCGTCCCGAATGCCCCCTTCCCGGCGGCGTGGAAAGGTACTCGTGTTCCAACTTTCCAACCACGGCGAGGAAAGGAAATCCTGGTGTTTGGTTTGGGGTCTGGATCTTGACAGGGACTGGCTTTTCCTAAGCTGAAGGATGGATTGAAGAGCTGCAGCTACCATAGGTTGGTGGTGGCTCATCAGCAACGTCTACCGTACCAAATGGGGAAAAAATCGGTGAGAGCCCGGCGAGAAGACCAAGATCAGGACGCAATGTGCAATATGTTAGTTTCAGTCCCATTTACCTGTCCCTGTCTAAAGTCTAAACACCAACCACTGTTAACCATGGAAATTCAGAGAATGCTACAGCCATTGGTCAGAGGAGGGATAAGTAAGCAGGGCATCATCATACGGAGTATATGGTTAGGCAGGCTGTTAGGACAGACGGGCGAGCAGTGCAGCGGTGGCGGCAGGTGCCTTGAATCGGGGCGACCTACCCGGGACGGCGTTTGAATGCGGGAGAAGGGGCAAGCTAGGTAGCTGCGGCGTCAGTGGAAGCCCTAGCGAGGAGTAACTGCTCCTGTCTCCCCGGCCTTTCAGGTTGCAGGAGTCCTGGCTTGGCTTGATTAAGCTGCTGCTTTCGAGCTACAGGATTAAGCAGTTGCACGCTTGCGGTGTTAGGAGCAGGTGCGTGGCACCGATGGAACCGGCTGCTGTTACCGTCAGCCGACTAAGGAATAGATGAGAAGATGATGTGCTGAACTACAGAGATACGTTGAATAATTAATAGGCAGTGTTTTCCTATTTTTGTTTACCAGAAGATGAGGTGCCAGCAGACTCGATGGTCAGTGAGGTCAAGATTTACCGAGGCAGGGCATTGAACAGCCGAACAGATAATGCTACTGGGTGGTGGATGCAGGAGGAAACACGTCGCCCTGAAACATGCACTCCAGCATGCATGTGAACTCATCAATGGCTATAAAAGCGCTCTATGCGGCGTTATGCACGGCCCCAGTTAATGAGAATACTTGGGGAGAATTTTATTTTCTTCGACAAGCAGGGGCCGAAGAGGGTTGTCAATGCAGAGTAGGAGTAAGGAACGAACATGTGCTTCTGTCGGTTTATTATTTTTTTTACAAGGAAGCCATCCAAAACACAGAAGAAAGCAAGCAAAAGCACAGCAATGTACAAGTAGATGATGATGATGATAAGAGCGAAGAGTGGAAGGAAAGCATAGGTTACCTCTCATGAAGCCACTACACTCCATGCCGTATCCTGCAACAAACACAACACACACAATGAGCAACAATAGTAGATTAGTCGTAGGTAACTGAGAAGCTCATGCATTACGGTGCCTTTTTGTCCTTAGTAGTAATTTGGTGCCGCGGAGATAAAATTAAACTGGAAACACACGTACAGCTAACAGCCAAGGTAATTAAAAGTGAGCCGCGTGCCGCCGCCGCCGCTGCGCTGGGACTTTTTAATTACTTACCGTGGCAGAGGAAGACGAGCGCCTTGGGCGACGCCGCGGCGGGCAGCCAGCCGCAGGTGAAGAGCTGCACGCCTCTCGCGTTCCTCACGTACTCCTGCTCGGAACACCGAAAAGCAAATCAGGAAGGGAATCCCGGCCGGCCAGGAGAAAAGGAAAAGGAAAACAAAACGGAAAAGGAAATCAGCCAACAGCCCAGCCGCGCCGGCCGCCGGCCGCAATGCGGAAGGCCGGGCGGGCAAGGGCCTCTAGCTCTCTCACCTCGTGGTACTCGACCTCCATGCCGAACCGCGCGCGCCCCCGCCCAGGCGAAGAGATCGGGGAGGACTGGAGGGCTTTGCGCCGCAGGTGAGGGTGGGACGCGCGCGTGAGGCCGGCGGAGAGCAGGAGAGGAAGAACCGAAAGAAAGCTCGCGTGGCAGGCGACTAGGCGAGGCGAGGCGAGGCGTCTGATTTGTAAAGCTGGGGGGCACGGGCGCCAAGGATTTAACAGGGGCGCGCGGGGCCTGCGCCCCTGCCGCTCGGCTCGGGTTCGGAGTTGGGATGCGGCTACGCCTACGGTTGGCTGGTCCCGGGTGGGAAACGAGTCGGCAGCGGCCAGCGGGAGTAATGCATTCTTTCTTAAATAGATAGAAGAAATATGGCTAATACAAAAATTTTGAACTTACAATGCGCCCGAGCCTTGTGACCAACAATTAATTTTTTTTTCTTCATTTCTATTTTGGTCCCATTTTCATACACTGCCCAAGTTCTATGCTCTAGGTGGATAAACGCCTATCAGCAGCTTCTTGGAGGCGTCGCCTTAGAAATCATGTTGACCTGCTCCACCTGTGGAGAAACAGCTAGACGAGCATTGAAATTTTGAAGCATGGATGGAGAAGAAGATTCAAGCTTAGTCTTTATTTTTTATCTGTTTTAGTGCTCTTTTCTTATTTTTTTTTTGTTTTCCTCGATATGAGGTTTAGAATCTAAGAACTATGATTTCGTGTAACATTTGGCCGTATATATCCACTCGTGGATATAAAGGCTGGATTATAATCCTTAATCTAAAAAAAATCTGACACTGGCTCCAGCTAAATTAATAGACATAGCTGCAAATGTTACAAAACGGAGTGGAAAAATGGCATCTTCTCATATTACGAAACTAGAGTATCTACTAAGCATTAATCAGGAACAAATACTTAGTAGGGTTGGGCTCCTGGTACATCGCACAGCACGCCACAGGAAATGTTCAAATGCCCTTCAATTGGCTCCATATCAACCACCGCTGAAGCACCTGTGGCAAGTGCCATACAGTGGCTGCATAGACATTCCGCATCGCTTCTTGTACAAGAGCTACATTTGTATAATGACGTATTGAGGACCTTCACAACAGAATGCAGCAGCTCCACCGGTCTAGCAGCTCAGTGTTTTCTCAAGAGTGGCGACGAAGACGGATTTTGTTTGAGCCAGTGGAGCACCAGGGTACGCTTGATGGCAGATAGCATTTGAAGTGATGCAAATCTCCAGTAATATTAACAATGTTCATCACTGGAAATATGCTGCAGATCCTATACATACTCTGAACTGCAAAGGCTGATAATCAACAAACCTCAATTTATGGCGCCTCATGCAAAAATGACCAAGGCCCCCGTTTCCACAGTAACCTGAGGATCGCCCAGTGAGTTCATTAATTAATATTAGCATATAAAAGAGCATCTATTGTATCAAAAGAAAAGAAGATGTTAGGGTGTTCTGTTTAATAAGCAACTCCAAAAATGTGCCTTTACCAGCCAAAGTGTTTGTTCATGAAATGAAGAAATTGTTAGATAACCATATGCAGCCAGCTGCAGTCAGAAAATGACAAAAACTTCACCTGCCTACCACGCTGAAGCTAAGAAAAGTGTCACAAACAGTCAAGATCTCTGAAAGATCAAAGAAAAAAAGAATGCTTCCTGGCATTGATGACGAACAAACATATTGCACAATAAAGTCATGCCGGCACGTGGAAGATCTGACCAGCATGGGAGGCAGTAATACTATTCAATGACTATTATTATCGATTTCACTTCTAAGCCAACATCTATTTCAATAAAATTGGTTAAACCACACACACAAAAGAGAGAGAGAGAGAGAGTTGCATGCCTATGATTGCATAAATAAGTTTAATTATGAATAGAATAGGAATAAAATAAATTTCAGGATCATAAATGAACATAGAACAATAAATATAATCACCTCAAAATGCCTGCAACCATGCGCAACCCCATGAGTGTAGTCAAACCAGCCCAAACTCCAGCCAGGCCAAATACAGATGGAGCCCATAACAGGACAAGTGATGACATGACCCCAACAACAATCTATAGTATGAAAAATCAAGAAATCAATGAATAATTTAAAATCAAAAGGATACCAAAAGCTAGTGAGTATTAGTTCCCATACAGTAGCTTGAGCAACATAGTCAAAATCTGATACACCGTAATGTAGACCATCAAAGATGAATGCCAGGGCATTAATTGGCTGACTGGCACAGACAAACTGGAACCAAAATTAACATTAGAAAAAGACATTTATGACATAAAAACTAACAGTAATGTTGGAAGGTTTACCAATGCACAAGATTTGACAACCATGAGAACCTCTGGATCACTGGTAAATAGTCTAGCTATACTGCCAAATGAGGAATACAAACCAACAGCCAAGGCTAATCCACTAACTACTCCTACCTGCAACAGAGAAAAACATACAAAAAATGGAAAAAAAAAGTCCATCCATATGCATAAACAAAATTTAAACAAAAAGAAGCGAAATACATTTACCTGCAACGCAAAGATTGCTATCTTTTGAACCCTTTTGTAGTCCACTATAGCATAAGAGCTTGCTATCATGGCCTAAAAATGTAAGCAAAGTTAGTTGGAGTATTAGAACTGATAGATCATGATCGAGCTAGAATTATTTTAGTATCTACTAGAAATTTGCAGGCTCTGTTTATTAGTGTATAGCACAGCAGGCTGGTAGGGCTCCGGGAAACCAAATTAAAAGGGAGGATGATTTCTAAACTGAAAGTACATACCTGGGAAGAAACAGCTAAAGCATCTGCAAGCAAAGACACAGCAAGCCACACTTGCAAACAAATCTGATGAGCAGCCATAGCTGTTGGGCCTTGTCGAGCAGCCATTGATGTACCAATGGTCATAGTTAATAGAATGGAAAGGGTTCTTCCCAACAGCATACCACCTACAATTCCAAGTAGACAATGAAAGTAAAGATGCCAAAAGAATACAGAGAACAAGAAGAAACTAGGAAAACAAAGCATGAGAGTATTTGTGCCCAGAAGATTGACATGAGATCTGAAAGGTCTGTATGCTGTAGGTCTGGATTTTACCACTTACTATATATTACTTTATGGTGTTTGCAAATATGCAAATACTGGCTATCTTTTTTCAGTATTAATCACATCAGTAAATATTACTCCTAAAGCAGATAACTAATTTAAAACTGTTTCAGAGGTGCAAAGAGCACAAAAAGATACTTTTATCCCAATGTCCATATGTTAGCTCATTGATTCTGGGTCATGGTGAGGACAAGTGACCAGTGAATGAGGACATCCTAAGGGACAATATAGTCTTTAGCTAGAAAATAGACACTCCGTGACCTTTTTCTGCTTTTCATGGACTTGAGTTGAACCAAAATAAATGCATCATGCTGCCAGAAATGGAATTATGAATGGGTCAAACTTTTTCTAAATTAACCAGAATAGCTCAAAGTCCATGGAACTAAAATCCAAAATCTGATAATCAGCACAATATGTATAACAGAAGAAACTATGAAAACCAGTAAAGTTTGATATAGAATGCACCACTGCTGAACAAAATGGACTAGTGGAGTGGTAGCATCAAGGAATTACCAGATTTCAGATATCCACCAAACTCTAACTGATCTATTCTTGGAGGAAGTAGAACAGCTCTTTTACTAAGAGACCGAAGAAGAAGAATAGTAATAATGTATCTGCATCGTGAATGGAAACGATGTTAGAACAAACTCAAATTGTAACTATCAAAAGCAGCAGCTCCCAGGGACCCAAACTTATGAGTACCTCTAATAAGAACTTACTGGGACGCAACAGTAGAAATTGCAGCTCCAGTTATGCCAAGCTTAAAGCCATATATAAGTAGAGGAAGAAGGGCTACAGCAGAGAGATTTCCCAATCCTAAAGGTTATGAAAATGATACATGCATCATGAAGTGGAAGAATAGAGGGATTTGCACCAGACAATAGTCTGGAACAATATAATTCAAATGAAACTGGCTTGTGAACAGCATCCACATCTAAAGCACAAAGGAACGATTATATATGATTCCACAACAAATTAAATAAACAGAATAACTGCAGAATATCAGGTAAAAAGGTAAAAGAAATAAAGATGTCAAACAAACCTAGGAAATTGGATAGTTGACAATACATTATTACTTGCATGAAAAGGTACTTTGAAAGCTCTCTGCTCACGCTTTCCTGCCAGTATGAAAAATGAGAAAATTGCAAAAACCACCCCCATGTCACTTTGGTTTTGAGAACACCCCGCCCACCACCACCAGATAGAATCGGTTGAGTGCAGCCAACTGCCAATGGTGGTGGGCCTTTGCCACAAAATGCCTTATGTTGGGATCCCAAAATCAGATTGACAAATGGGATGGTTTTACAATTTTCCCATAGGAAAAAGGGGGCGAGGAAATGCAATATATAGTATTTCTTGGTAGTTACCTATATAAAACACTGGAGTCTTGGTATCCTTGAATCCCCGAAAGATACCTTGGACAGCCAACATAAGCACATTTGCAGGGGCTCCCAGAGCTCTCAATGAAAGAAAGAGTTTAGCAGGCTTGTACATTGGAGAGACCTGCACAAAAACTAGTCTGAGATATCTAGCTAATTGCAACAGGTGCAGAATTACTTGTTCTGTATCCAATCAAAGAGTCATTGCCAATTTTATTCCCTAAAACACAAAGTAAAAAAAATATGGTGATAAGAATCATAATCTAACATACAGGTGACACGCCCATTAGTTTAAGAAACAACCCTGATCCTAGGAACAATGCTAATGCTTCAATTATACCAATTCCAGCAGCCAATATCAAGGCAGATGATACTGATGTAAGCTCCAATTTGCCTGCAATAATATCAGAAGTCTCAAATCTAACGCTTGAATTATGAAGCAAGTACGGAGTACATAATAGATACACAACTACATGCAAGTTAAAAAATTCGACATGTATCTGATGATTCAGCTACCTGATCTAGGATGCTTGATAGCATTCTTAGAAATATCCTCTGCCACAAATGAAGTTGCAATGCTCAACAATGGTATGTTGAAGATCTTTGACACAATATTAAAAATCGATACACCAATACCAGCCGATGCCAATTCCAATGCACCTTTCAGAACATATGCAAGAAGTGAGCAACAACTAACAGACGCTTTCATTCAGTAAATAAAGGGCATAAGACATTTCTCCAGAAGGCCAGGCATGTGCATAGGTGCATTCTCTAACATGCCTAAGGTTCTGCATGCCATTTCACAAAGTGTACAATCTCCTACAGAATAATGACATGATGATGTGATTTTTGACATGGTAATGTGATATGTATCTGTAACTGCCGCAATAGGGCCAGAAGAATCTGTTTCAAGTGAGTAGTGACCACACAGCAGATGTATCACAGGATGCTAGTACAGAGATGATTTCATGCAGTAATACAAATCAAAATAGACAGTAAGAGGGGCATGAAATGGGTTAATATACAGCACTCCCATGAGAAGTTCCAAATAATTGCTCATTAGCAGAGAAGGAAACAGTAGTATTATTTTGAGTTCAGTCATACTGCAGTGTAGCTAATGTTGCAGTTACAGAAAATCTGTACCAGACATTCCTTTTTTAAAAAAAAAACAATGCCACTGAGTTGGGTGTCACTACCAGATTATTTTACATAAAATCTACTTCCACCAAAAACAGAAGTATACCAATAAGGCAATAACTAAGAACATTGGATGGATTACGGCAGTAAAACTTAAGCAATGAACTTACAATTTGGCGCACAGTGAAAGAAAATAAGACATATATAGCAGCTAAAAGGAGGTACATACCTAATCTACCAATATATGCAGTCTCCATAAGTTGCGCCATTGGATCAATAGCTTGACCAAAGACTGCCGGTACAGCTAGAAGAATTAGCTCACTTCTGACATCCACAGAATCCAGGCCACTGTTTATCCCTCTGATTGTTACACATGTCAGAAACATGTCAATGAAAAATATAAAGACTAGAATGGTTGTACAAATCAAATGCAAAACCAAAGAAGTAGTATGGATCCCGGAAGAGACAATCTTACATGACAGCCTCCTTTGCAGCAGCGGAAGAGATGTTGTCGCTTGGTTTAAGGCTTTGATCAGCGTCATCAGGACTGTACCCTGGCAGTGACTGGCCACTGGCGAGAATGGTGGTGCGCCGCCTTGTCGAAGGCCACCCACGCAGCCGGAGCAACTTTGCATGGTTGGTTGATGGCGAAGCCGTGGTTCTGCTGTTTGCTTTGTTACATATTGAAGAACAAGCAAGCCTAGTTGATGCACAAATTGCAGGGTGCCCAGAGACAACTGCGCTGTGGTGGTGCAGCATTGTTGCCTTCATGTTTGGATTGGGCGCTTCGATTATCTGCTCATTCCTGTACCTGCAATGTGAAGGAGGGGAGGGCACGGCCGAATCAATCAATCAATCAAAAAATGCTGGCATAGTCAATTTAACTTTGACAACCAAACAGGGAAGCAGGGGTAGGGTGTCACACTCACTCACATATACACCCGGTAATTAAAAAAAAATAAAGCACAGCATATGCTCCTCCCCATCATACTTGAAATTGGGTCAGATCCGAATACAACCAGCTCACATTAGGGTTTGGGGTGCTCTGTTTCGCACAGCAGCAACGGAAGGGAAGGGAAAAGGCGGGCATACCTGATGGATGCTCGTCGCCGGCGATGGGCCCGACGAAACCTGGCAAAGGGCGGCGCCGCTCGCCCAGTTGTCGGGCGGTCTCTTCTGGGTTTCTGGCCTTCCTGCTGCTTCCTAAATCCTAATCCATATCATGCCCCCCAACAATTCCAAACCATATATCCGATTTGATGTTGATGGCAAAGGTTCGTTTTTTTTTGTCGCTGGTATAAAGATTCGTTTCTAGGCAAAAGCAGGTGATGAGAGAGGGGGCGGCGAGGAGAGACGAGGAACGGCCGAACGGGGAATATACTCCGTACGTTTCGATCGGAAAAAAAAAGTAGTGGATAAGGCTATCCACGCTAGGTCCGGTATCCTCTCCTCATGTATCGTTTTATTTTACCGTAAAAAGCCCCGCACCACATTGGCCCAGGTGCCGGTCGTATCATCGAACTTGTAAAAATTTTCTCTCCAAACTTCACTGTCTACCTATCACATTAAATCTCTCTCCTCATGCATAGAGTACTAAACGTGGGTAAATAAAAAAACTAGTTACATAGTATAAAAAAACTAGTTATCTCCAGAGCTAGTTGGCTATGCGTAACTGTCATGGTACTTTCAGCCTCGTGGACGAGACGAATCTTTTAAGCCTAGTTAGATCATGGTAGGACAATGTTTACCACAAACAAACGAAAAATGCTACATTGCCCGATGTGACTTTTTCACTTCACTTTTTACCTTTTTCCATGAACTAAACACCCCCGTTAAAGATAAACGAGAACATAATTTTTAAAATTCCGAGCAAACATATTAAAACTTATACAAATTTATTCCACTGGATCCTCCTAGTTAGACTTACAATGACTTATTTTAACTCAAATTTGAGATAAACAATATTATTTTTGGTTTGCAGGGCGTGAGAACAATTTCGTCAAAATTATCGTGGTTTTATCCATGACAAAATCACCGGTATCAATGTAATTTATACATGTACATCTCGGCTAATCAATTAAACGAATTATACTAAACTTTATTTTTTGGTCGACAGTGTCTAAGACAAGGGTCGGGGACTAATTTATGTGAATACTACGTTTGCGATAACATGCACAATTAGGTTAAGAAAACATTGAGTCACCATGATATTATGGTACGTAATAATAAGCACATTTACTGATTTAGTGCATAATTATTGTCTTGAATTCTGCTGATTAAATATTATCAATTATTTGTAAATTATAGATGATGAGACTGTAGAAAAAAATTCTTGAGCAAAATAAAATCGACGCGATTAAAGAACAACTCATGGGATTTATTTGGAATGAGGTCATAAATCTCCTAGTAGAATTCCATCAAGACGACTCACACGATCATCCGGATAACTCAAGACGTTCCTCCAATCGTTCTCGTAGATCGTAATGTACGGATATATATTAAGTTGTAATATAAAGTTAATTATTAGACACTAATTTATAATATATATGTCTTTTAGTATGATTATATGAGTCTTATATGAATAGTAGTACAGTACGATGTTAGTATTAGAACAAATATGTAGGTAAAATACGTATTAGAACAAATATTTGGTGGTTGGAAAAAGTAAAAAGAAACAGAAAACCCGGCTGAGTGCCTTTCGCACCGGGTATCCAGACCGGTGCTAATGTGAGGTTTCCAACCGGTGCAGATGATAGCCTAGTTATTTGAACCGGACCGGACCGGTGGTTCGTCCGGAAAAACCGGAAACCGCGCACCGGGTATCCAGACCGGTGCTAATGTGAGGTTTCCAACCGGTGCAGATGATACTAGTAGTGATATGATTATTTATGCATACTAATAATATTTAAAACTACAGCTGCTGATGATATTACTATAATAAATAAAGTAAGTCAATAAATTAGAATAACATCGATGGTTAGACACTCAAAATAGACTTAATTAGTACCTAATTTTGCTTTAACAAAAAAGTTTGAAGTTTTCAAATTTATTGATTCTAATAAGCTAATCGAACTAAGCCCATGAGCTGGCTCATTAAAAAACGAGCTAAAATTGAGGCTTGGCTCTGTTCGTCTAAAGATTAAGCCAAGCGGAACTGAAACGAACTATAAACGAGCCAAATCAGCTCACAAGCTTGGGTTTTTTTTTCTACCCCAACGATGAACCACGGCAATTTTGAAATGGGCCACGTGAGCATCTCGTCACAAACTAACCATCCCACGTCCTTTTTGGCACGAAGTCACAAAACCATTCAAATAGTAACCTGCCTCCTTGAACTAGTCTTGTGCAGCTGTTCTGGTTCACCACCACTCTCGCTCCTCCTATCTCCTCTGCATGGCCATCGTAACATGCATCCAGTTACCACTCCGAGATTAGCTCCGAGTTCACCGAGTTCCCTGTGCTCGCGTGATGCCCTATATAGTCTATATATAGGCACTCTTTCATGGATGAATCATAACACATGGGCATGAGACATGCTCGCATTATCATCAGGCCATCCTCCTCTTTTGCCCAGCTCGCTAGGCCATCATGAGCGACTCGACCGCAAATGCCATTATTATTGCCCACCAAGCCATAAACATCTCACCACCTCTCCGGGTCTCTATATTTGGTCTTTGTCTGCACAGTCGTCGTCTTCCTCGGTGCCGCCATGGGCTGAGCAGACACCCTCTGTGGATCATGCCAAGGTCCTCATCCCTTATACCCTCAAGTCCCAAGCCCGCAACTATAGGGAAAGGCTGGGCTGTTCCTCACCGTCGCTAGCGATTGTGATCGATCTGCGTGGCTTGTACGTACTCAATAAGACCACCACGAGGACTGCATAATCATTTCCGGTATGCCGGAGAGGTAGATCAACGCCATAATCTCTCCAGAGCTAGTTGGCTATGCGTAACTGTCATGGTACTTTCAGCCTCGTGTTCAAAAATGAAGGTAAAGTATATGCAGCATATATAGCTATGCATGCCTGCTTACTACTATAGCTTCACATCTCTGTGATAGTTTTAAGGGTCCATGCTCCAAGTAATAATGGATATATGGGTTAGAAATAATCAAAGCACAAGTGAGTGGGCTATTGTTGGGGACCGAAGGCTTTGCAATGGCATGGAGGCAATATTTTGCAAAATGTTAAATAAGGACCGTCAACTTTAGCTGCAAGGATGCAATACCCCCCCTGAAATTATAGTTTATTGGATTGGATCTATGCTAGTGTATATGCAAAGTTGTTCTTCGGTAAACGTAAACGGCCTGTGTCAAACAAAGCTCTTGATCAAGGCAAGGATCCCTTGTATCCTCGGAGCCCAAGCTGACAGCTGCAAGAAAAAAGGCGAAAGTGTTTCTCATCGTGTCTGGTTGCAAGTCTAATCGATCTGCATAGCTTGTACTCTTACGTCAAAGTCATTGATCCATTTAATACTATGAAGATTGCAACATCAAAAAGTTAACGTGCATAGTCATTTTCGGTCAGCCATCGATGCTACAATTTTTGAAGACTGAGAATAGGTATTGTCATGACTCCCCACATCATAGCTGATAGCATAGATGCAGGCTTGGATGAGGCTCGGGAAAGGTGTTATTGAACAAGAAGATGACTAGATGAGTAGCCAGGCAGTGCACCTGGAGCCTGACTTCAGGGGGTAAGCTGGTGATCTCTCCGCACCATATTACTCTACTCCACTGTTCTCAAATTAAATCCCTGCGCATATTGTTGCGCAGCATCGCACTCGACCAACCCGTCTCCGAGACGTATAATGCTTGTCAGCCAAGAACCCAGGGGTGAAGGTAGAGCAAGTTAGAGGGGGTGCCTTTCTCTTATAGATGTGAGGATTTAATCAGCAAACAGAAAATTTGTTTTTACTAGTAGTTTTTCAAAATTTTGTGGGTGCATGGGCACCCACAAGCTACAACGTGGCTTCGCCCCTGCAAGCACCTCAGGTTCGATATGCAGATATGCATTAGAGCAGAGAAAGGAAGAAGATGAACACACCAATAATGTTGCCCTGCTCAGAGTTTCAAAGCACTTTCAGTTTTGTTTCTCCGATTTAATGAAAATAACTATGTTGTGGCTATGCTAAATTGAGCACTTGATGAGCTCGCGTGTGTGGGTGCGCATTTCCATATTTCCATATGGATCAATGCAATTGTCAGAATCCCAAAAACTAATAAATGGATCAACATCCAATCATGTGAGTGCAATAAACTATGCACACTGATAATTCAGGAGCATGTCTGCTACTACTTGACAGCTTTTCCTCTCTTGAACAGTTCAGCTGCTTTAGATTGATAGAGCAAAGGTACACATCAAGACTCCAGTTTTTCATGGTTTGACTTTGACTTCTTCAATGTGCACTATATTATATATGTCCATCTGTGTTAGGATTTTCCAGCAACATGACATGAGGGACAAGGACGTAAAAGGATCGATCCATAACTCACAAGGACAAATCGTACAAAGTTGCAAACGTAAACAATGAGATGCAACCATTTGCATGTTATCCTCACGCATAATGGAATTAGTCAATGCCAGAAACTTTATCCACCCCAATTCAGAAACAAAAAGAAACTTTATCCAAGTTTACTTTTGTCAGTCCCGTATAGTCTGAATTATTTACGTATTGATTATGAAACTGTTACTCCCTCCTTCCTTTTATATATGACGCTGGTTAGTTCAAATGAACTAACCAGCGTCATATACAAAAGGAAGGAGGTAGTATTTTTCTATTATCTTTATGTGCATACTCATACTTATAAATATACACGTAGAAACTGTATCCATATATAGATATCTTCGAGAGACTGAATTAAAAAATCTTAAATTGACCGATTCACTATATACGTGTCGCTGTTGATCGATCGGTATGTCGCTTATCATGTTAATTCATGTATATTTGTGTAGTCCACAGTTCACATATAGGCTGGTCATATGTAGATCGAACACTTAGCCTGCTTCTGTGCATTTAGTCCAGAGTTCCTCCTTTTCTTTTGCAACACATAAAGATCATGATAATCTTTTTCTTAAACTGCTACGTGTACTAGAGCAGCCTCGCGCCTAACTAGCTCTCATGACGTCCATACGAACAACACTCCGTAAAAAGGATTTCTTACAGTATATTCTAGGGTGTGGCAGTGGAGCCAGTTGGCCGTGCCAGTATTATTTCCATGTGTCGGAGGAGGGGAGGTGGAATATATTTTGAACGATAAGACTAGCGCCCGGACGTCCGACTGGGTCAAAAAAATCGGACGGCGACGTGGCTCAACTACAGCCAAGCATTTCTTCCCAACGGTACTGTAGCACAGAGAAAAACCCGCCGCAACATGGGTACGATGTTGCATGCAACATGTAGAAAATTTGCAACATTCAAGAATAATGTATACAACATCAAACAATAGTTTTTGCAACATAAATAGTCATCGTTTGCAACACTAAAAACACGTGCTCATGACTCTCAGCCACGCACGCAGCAGTCAAAAAATTCCCATGAAAATGCGATATCTGGATGAAACACTTGCAACATGCATACAAAACATATGCAACATCGCAACATCTCAGATCTATTTTTTGCAACATTCACACCAAACATTTGCAACATTTTTCTAGATCCGAAACACATCAAACATGTTGTTGCAACATGAAGCCAAACCCTAGACAAAATGAGATCCGAGTGAGAGGAGGTGAAGGACGGCGATGGGCGGCGGCAGCGACTGCAGAGAAGGCGCGACGGATGGCGACGACAGCGGCCGCGGCGGCAGAAGGACGGCGACACGGAGGGGCTCCACGCGACGGAGGGCGACGACACGGAGGAGTTGCGGCGGCGGGGGAAGGCAGAGCGGCGACGTGCGGAGGTCCGGCGGCGGCAGAGGGATGGAGATGCGAAGAAGCTCCATGCGACGGAGGGGAGATGACAACGCGGAGGAGGGGCGCACGGCGGGGTAAGGCGGAGCGGCGGCGCGCAGAGGTCCGGCGGCGGCGCGGGAGCGAGGACGAGCGGCGGCGCGTGAATGGAGGGAGGGGATTTTTTTTGGAATGGCGATGCGTGGCGTCGGGGCGTCTTTTTTATGGATAGCAATGGGGTGCTGCGGCGTCCGATATTTTCTACCGCCGGACGTCAAGCTTGAAGCATTACCGTATTTTGAATATACATCTTATGCAAACATAGGATACTCCGTATGATGCTGCCATGTTGGGAACCTTATTTACGTGCCTCACAAAAGAAGTCAGTTGGACCATAATGTTCTAAGCCCAAAACAAATTTTTTAAAAAAAACAACGCTTGTTACAGATGGGTCTGCTTCTCTTTTGCAATAAATGATTCTTATGATACTTTTCTTTATGAAAGCAGCCTCCCAAGTCCTAACTACTCCATTACTGAATCTCTTAATAACCTTTTATGATTTTGTTGGCCACAAACTAAACAACCTTGATGTTAGCAGGTAATAAATTTTTTTTGTATCTGCGATCTTGTTTGACTTGTCACCGTATTTGGCCTTCAAACGCAAGGTTTCATGGTTAATTGGATTTTGTGCAGGTCTTTCTAATGAAAAATATTTATATTTGTCCAGCATAAGGACATGGAGGACATGTACTTCAGTGAGATAGCAATGACGACATACAGCTTTGACATTTTGGTATCGGTAGTCTTGAAGCTAGGTTGATCCGTAGTACCGCTAACTGCTTGGACGAAACTATGCGCAAGATCACCTGACGTAATGCTGATGAACTGGTCAGCGCCTGAAACTTTCTCAAGTTCTTCGAACTTATCTGTGCATGTGATGGAACTGTTGTATGCATCTTTTTACTCCTGACGAACTTCTTTGTTTTGTCTTCGATCTTATGAATCGCTTTCATCATATTAAATTGTCCATTTACATAGAGGACAGACCCCATAACAAATACGTACCTAACAAGAGATGTGCTCTACTTACTTTTTTCAAGGTCTTTCAGACGAACATCGATCTACCACCAACCAAGCACATGTGATACAATCCTGAGTGTTTTTATTTTAAATTAACCCATGAAGAGCTTTTAGTTTGGAGAGGACTCATGAGAATTAAGAAAGAGGTCTTGAGTTGTGGCTCCTTCGAGATTAATAATGGAGGAAATACGAGGTTTTTGGAAGACATATGGATAGGCTAACACCCGCTAATAAGGCCAATATCCGTCTCTTTATATTGTTGTTCGCCAACCACATAGCACAGTGGCTAATGTCATGCAAGCCACGCCTCTTAATATTTCTTTTAAGAGGTCACTAGTGGCCGATAAACTAAGAGACTGGCTGTATCTTGTAGCTAGATTAACCATTATCAACTTGAGAACGGGCACAGACCAGTTCTATTGGAATCTAACTAGGAGTGGAATCTTTACAGTTCGCTCCATGTATCAGCGCATCTTAGATCAACATCCCCCGTTCCGTCATAAGTTGATTTGGAAGCTAAAAATTCCTCTCAAAGTAAAGATCTTTCTGTGATACCTTTTAAAAGGGGTGATTATCACAAAGGATAACCTGGCTAGGAGGAATTGGAAAGGAAGTCCAAAATGTTGTTTCTGTAATACTAATGAGGCGATTAGACACCTTTTTTAGGCGATTAGACACCTTTTTTCGAATGCCACCATGCCAGGATGATATGGCAAATTGTTCATCTAGCTATTGGCCTATCCCCTCCAACATCAACTTCCCATATGCTAGGGAATTGGTTATTGCCGTTTAATAAAAAAGACACACTTGATTTTGGTGGGTTGTGCTGCCTTATGTTGGGCTATCTGGCGATGCAGGAATGATATTATCTTTGACAACGTCCGATACACTTCATTTTTGCAGACTGTTTTCAGGGGAGTGTATTGGCTTCACTTTTGGGCGCAGCTGCAGCATGATGACAGGACGAAGGAGGTTTTCAAGACTACTAGTATTTGTTTGGAGACCATTGCATTAGAGATGGCAAATCATGGTTGGAAACTTAATTTTAGAATTGGTTTTGTTTCTCAACTTTCGTCTTTCTCCCCTTTGATAAACACGGTGATAGCTGATTTTGTAATAATTGAAGGCTGTATACGTTCTGTAGAGGCCGGAATAAAATTCCATTATCTAAAAATGAAGAGCTTTTAGTCTCGGGTAGCCATGAAAACTAGTCTGTAGCCATGTTTTATCCGATGGGCCTCCGTGAGACTCCAGCTCGTGTCCTGTGCTGCGCGGCTTCTTGCGTGCAAAAAGCGTGAAGTGATTATAGGCAACGGCGACGACACAGTACAATCTTGGTGATTTCGTGGACACAGAAAGTTGAGGACCTACCAAAAGCTTCCGCGGGAGCTGAACAATGCTTATAGCTCGATCTAAAAGCTCTTGCATGATGCTTGTTATGTGTACTCGAGTCTCTAGATTCATTTATACCAACGTCAAAGCCGATAATCAATTAACATGGAAAAAGCTAAAAATCAATTGATTGGATATTTTGTTATATATATATTATTATAATTTTCGAATTCTCTTTTATTAGCTTTACATGAGTTTTTATTTAGCTCTATAAGCTCTTGCATGCATCTAGCATAGTGACAAAGAGAGAAAAAAGACAGGCAAGCAACATATAATTGGTAGAAAACTTTGTGACATAAACATGGTTTTATTGATAAAGAAAACATTATCAATATCTAGCATCTAGTTTTTAGAAGAAAAATTATAAGATAATTTGTATAGAACATATGTTTAATTATATGAAGGACGCGACTACAGGGAGAGCCCTCTCCAGATAGTCTTATCTGGAGAGCCCAAATATAGTAACCACCGACGTCCAAGTCTAATTATGGAAGGGAAAAGCAGAAGGACGCGGGAGATGGTGCTCGCCCGCTCGCCCGCCGCGGCGTGACCCGCACGCGGGAAAAGTTCCGCCATCGCGCGCAGGAAAAGGATGCGGGAAACAAAAAGCGAAGGCCCCCATCCAGCCCAGCCTAGAAATGGAATAGAAAACACAAAACAGGAAGGAAAACCCTTGGCGATGATGCCCACAATAAATTGATGCAAATAAAATTCATCGAGAAATCATATAAAAAAGAAGTAAAAACATCATGGATGAACAAGGAGATACATGCACTATTCCTTCTCTCTACTCTGATATCTTTTACTTTAAATTTCAACAATAGTTTGACAGAGAACATCCCAGAACCAGACAAAAAGTATTTATAAGATCCATTTCAGAATCATGGTGTTGTGGACATATTTCTTTTCTACATGCTTTCACCAGCTTGAAACTTCACCGGAAACAGAATTTTATAGAGATTTGTACTTCTGTGTCAATTTTTGCCTTCAAGTTGAGATATGTGCCTACAAAAAACATAAAACAAAGGACAAATGGTGAGGACAGATGGTTGGACAAAATAGAAGGCATATTCAAAAAAGAAGAAAGATATTGTGCCATGTTTGCAACCACATTATGTTTGCAGCATGATAGAATCCATAGTTTGTTGTGAGTAGGTTGAACAACACCAACCATATGTAACTTTTTTAAATTTTTTTAAAAAAAGATAGTCAGAATGGAGTAAGACATGGATAAACAACCTATATGAATGTAGCACATAGTTGCATTCATTCCATTAGAAAGGGATATGGACAAACAACATAATGTTACATTTATTTTCCCTAATAGAGAACAGAAATATCTGAATGTAGAGTAAAAGAAAGTTACAAAATGACGAAAGTTACATTCTATGAACCGTCTTTTTTTGAATAATTACTTATTGTATACATAAGTTACTTCCTGCATTTATAACTTAACTCAGTGTAATTTGTGTCTAATATACATTCTGTTCAACTATATTTTCTGGAATATTGACCTCCTATATGCATAAGTTACTTTCTCAAATGAAAAAATTACTCCGTACACATATTTTGATTGTGACAAAAAATGTTATTTGCTATAAAGGTTCATTGATGGGATTCTTTGACCTCAACGTAGCAGCAACAGAGAGTGATTTGGAGCAACAACAAAATGAAGAAAGTACAAGCCAGTTGTTATTTGAACAAGAAAGTGCAGCATTGGCTGACAGGACTACTTCACAAAACATAGAGAGTACAATGTTGTATACAAATGCTACTAGAGAGACTACCAAGTGAGGATTCAGATGGTGAGGACGAGATTCGGTCAAAGGAGGTGTCCTATACACCACAAGATCCATTTGCATTGTCCACTATAGTCTATGATTCTTGGCAGGAAGCTAAATTTACAAGTGCGCCAAGAAAGTTTTGGTTCTCTATCAAAATAGGAGGTTACTTACTCTGAAATAAAAGGAATGCAGATTAGAGGTAAGCATCACAACATGACACTAAGGATGAAAGAAGAAACCTCCTTTGACCACAAAAGGAGGTTACTTACTATGAAATACAAATGACGGGCAAGTTACTTCCTATACAGTGTAAATTAATTCTAGGTTACTTTCTATATAGTGCAAATTAATTCAAACAACCACAAAAAAATAGAAAAATAACATCCAATTGCAACCCACCAAATTTCTGGGTCTTGCGCAGTCTGGTCCATTTGCAACAGTGGTCTAGACAAATGCTACTGGACCTTGTTGCCCGAGGTATGCAGACAACAGACCTACTTATTAGACCGTGGATGCCAACAAAACTATTTGAAATTGTGTGTGACTAATTTTGTTCTTTGCTGATTTGAGAGAGATGCAATTAATCAATTTTTTTAGTTTGCTGGCGAAGAGATAATTCAAGTGGAAACCATCAAAGTACTCAATTGTGATGATGCAAACAAATGTGCAAAACTGCAAACATGGAAAACCCATCTTAGTTCAAGCTTGTAGAATGGCCGAAAGAATGTAGGTGCATTTCATTTCGGTTCAAACTCCTAAAATACAGATGAACAAGACATAAAAGAAGTTGCATTCTTCCTTAAATTAGTGATGGTCTCGACAAGTTTTCAGATAGTTCAGATAGGAATTAGCCATCTACATGTAATTTATACTGACAAATTCACAGTAGGAAGTTAAATGATGGTGGCTATGATTGTATCAAATTCCATACTTCAAGAGAAGTTACTTCCATTGTGTTTCAAACCAATGACAAGTTACATTCTACCCCATTAAATCAATGATAGGTTACTTCCTAAATAAAATAAATAGTGACAAAATTACTTCCTAATTCAAAAATAGAAAAGGCAGGTATGTAACTTTTGTTAAATCATATGGCAAAAAGATCACAACAAAGCTGCCGCTAACACTGTTTATTTGGCTTTTATCACTTTTTAGCATACATAATCAGAGATCAATAAAGTAGGCATGGCAAAAAGTCCACGTGGATCTGAAACTAAATTAGTAACGGTCCGTACATCAGCAACTAGAAGTCCCTTCGAGACCTTCTTTTCATCTTACTTGCAATGGGCTTCAACATGCCCTTCAACTAAATTAGTGGCGGTTTGTACAAGTTTTTAGGTAGTTCAGATAGCAGGAATCAGCCATACACATACAATTTTTACTGACAAATTCACAAAAAGATCACAAGCATTACTGATAAAGCAACCATCACCAGACTAGTACTGTTATGGAGACAATACATAGTGGACTTAGCAGTAAATGTTTCACCATGACCAACACAGTATATACATGAAAGCTAAATAAACTCATACGGAACAATGATGATCAGCCAAGAAAATAAATCTCAACAAGAAAGTGGCTGAGCACAATATATTCTGGTGCTAAAACTCCAACATTTTTAATAGACACTACATTAGTACTATGTTTGTAGAAAACTACCAAGTATTTATATAATATTGATAACTGATAAAACCATCATCAACGTGATAACTCAAAAATCTGTTATCTACTCATATATAACATTGAGCAAACACCTGATTTCAGGGAGAAAATTTAGGTGCACTCAAAATCTTACTCACCAGAAATAACAAGAGGAAAGCAGAAAGGGATGGTCGCATCCTTCCCAAGTCTCCGTTCCATCACCACGAAACAAATATTAACAAAGCACGATAGGTCATAGTCACTAAAGTACTGGTGCATTACAAAAGGGCAAGTTACTTTTTGTATCATGTAACATTGATAAGCTACTTCCTCTGTCTTTCTAACTAGGACAAGTTACTTCCAACTCATGTAAATCAATGATAAGTTACTTTCTAGATCAGACAAAGGGTGACAAAGTTACTTCCTAATTCTGCAAGTATTGTTTATTCATACTTTGTCAGTTTTAAGAATACATAATCAAAGATAGATAAAGTAGGCATGGTACTGTGTGCGTCTAATCCTTTTTTTCAAGTAAATACATCATCACATCAAAATCAAAAACATGGAAATTCTAAAAGAGCTAAACAAGTTTTAGGCCATGAAGCCACAAGCATTGTGTTATATAAATAGTTTGAGTACACTACTGGTACAATAAATATGAAATTAAGCAAACTCAAATAAAACATAGTTAGGAAAATAACATGTGACTAATTCTGCAAGGTGACTCAAAAAAATGCATGATGAGTTCACTAGCAAAAATAACCATGGGTAACCACAATTGGTAGGCCCTAGAAAACATCACGACAAATTCTCTAAGATACTGTGGTAATCTGAAATTATATCAGCACACATATGGCAATCTGAAATTATATCAGCACACATATCTCTAAGATACCGTGGTAATTTGAAATTATATCAGCACACATGGCAATCTGAAATTATATCAGCACACAAATTAATAAGAATCTGCTGTAATAACATCATATATGCTCGGTAAAATGAAAAAAATTAGCCATTTCAAAGGTTGTGTCATGCTTACATAAATAGTGCCAAGTTCTCTGATCACTTAAGTATTAATAAAGTTAGTTCCTATATTGTGCAAATTAGTAACAAGATAGTTTCTTTCTCATGTAAACTATTGATAAGTTACTTCCTCATTAACAAAAATAGTGCCAAGTTACCTTTTCTATTCACTAAAGTACCGAGAAGCTACTTCCTCAATGATGCAAATTAATGGCAAGTTACTTTATTTTCTGTATTAACTATTGATAATTACTTTCTAATTCAAGCAAATAGTACCAATTTACTTACACTGTTCACTAAAATATTGAGAAACCTACTTTCTTCATTGTGCAAATTAGTGATTTGTTATTTTCCATCTCATGTAAATTATTGGTAAGTTACTTCCTAAATCACAAAAAAAATTATGACAAGTTAATTCCTAATTCTCATTAGAAAAGGAAATGTGCAACATTTTGATGAATCCCGAAGCTACAAACCTTGCACATATCTCCAAACATTCACAAACTCACATCATTGCTAGTTACTAATACAGGTTTAATACATTTTACTTTCACACACAAAACACATAACAAAGAAAATACATCACACATATCTAGTACAATAATGGTGTTGCTTTCTCTTTACTGGACCGCATGATAATGCTCCATGCATGAAAGAAATTGTTCACCCTTTTATTGCAGACACATGAGAATGAAGAAAAATTGATTGGTAGGTCCAGGTCCTTTCTATTCGTATTTTAGGCTTTTTTAGTGTTGATTAGACTTTACAAGTCGATTGTTCATTTTGTTGATGCAACCAATTGCCTCAGGCCATCAGGGCTAGTGATATTTATTGGAGCCTACCTTTTTCATCAACACTACAGCCAATTATATCCTTTGGAGCCTGAAGCTATACTCTTTCAGCAAAATGAATATCGTTCTGTTAGTTTATGTATACTGACATATACAACTACACAGTCATAAAGCCATATAGGCAGTTGAGCATACAGATCAAAAGAGTGCCTAGCCAAATTTGACACTAACAATGAGGTGAAACAAAATGAACATAAAACCTACACTACTCTCTGAGCTAATGAACAAGTAACACCAAACAATGGCCAAAATAGGCGTGATTAGAGTACATGAGAAGTTACAGACCTGTACAGATAGGAATAGAAAATGCACCTGGGCTGATTTGCTACGTGAACTGAAACTGGAAGGAGGAAGTCGCCAAAAGTCAATCTCCCAATCGATCTGTGGCCTGGTGTTGCCGCTCGCCGGATTCGTCTCCCTTCTTTGTTTGATCCACGACCTCCGCTCATCGAACACCTCAACCTGTGTCCTCGTGTCGCCCTTCACGGGATTTGCCGGCCCCATCGCCGCTGGCTCCTCAAAAGCTCCGCCTCCACTTTCCCTCGCATCGCTGAAGCTCGCCGTTGACTAATCGAAACGGAGAATGGCCTCCACCTCCACTGCCTCATGCCCAGCTCCGACATCCAGATGCCGCCTCCCACTGCAGCTGCCGCAAATCTCGTCGATCCCGGGCATGGATTTGAGGGACAGAGAGGGAGGCAAGGAATGGCGTGCAGGGGGAAGATGAGCAGCAGCGAGAGGCGATAATCTCCCACTGCAACTGCCGCAAATCTCGTCGATTCCGGGGATGGATTTGAGCGAGAGAGAGGGAGGCGAGGAACGGCGTGCAGGGAGAAGATGAGCAGCTAGCAGCGAGCCAGCGAGAGACGATAAGGTTGTGGGGCCCATGGCACAAATGGCCGGGGTTACCATGTGCGTGCGAAGAGATGTAGGGAGTCGCTGCCGTTCCGTGCTTTCGCAAGATCCTACGGAATCCAAGGGGGGTCTCGACTTACGGCAAAACAGAGAGCCCTCTTCGGATAGATGTTGGGTTATATGAATATCACTTTTATATGTAAAGGGTCAAATTTTAGGTTTCGCCCCGGTCCTCAAAATCTCAGGACCGTACCCGAGGCAAACATAGAGGATAGAAAGCCCATTCTCCACTAATGGCACCTCTTAAGATCACATATTAATGTAAATCTGTCACTCTCTCATTATTCAATATATTTGCCTGGAAAGAAACCTCAGGCCAGAGAGCACGATTGTTTTGCAGGTAGCACCTTTTTTTCTTTTCTTTTTTTTTTTGCAAATTACGAGCAACATATGTAATGTACGTGCAGCATATACAGATTATGTTTTTCCACGTCATATGCATTATAATGTAGGATAGGGGTTGTTCGTTCTTTTATATGCATAATCATGTAGCACACAAATAGGAGAAGTGAATTCGATATATTTTCCTCCATCGGACGGTCATTTTTGTGCATTCCATAATTTGACATACTACCTCCGTTCTTCAATATATTATTGCCATGCAAATGGGCTGGTTATCATTTTCGGTTTGGTCAGAGTCTCGCTGTCTTATGAAGTCAACCACTGGCCACACCGCGTTCACCAGCAAATATTCAACCACAGATCGACCACTGTTGTTTGAACCTCTCGGTACAACCTCTTGTATACTTTGTGGGCCAGAACTCCAGAAGTTAACTAAAGTTTTGAGCTGCGTGCATGCACCTGAACAAATTGTAGGTCTCAACTCTCAAGCAGCATTATCAATCAATACTATAGAATCTAAAACTTTTTATGTTGTCAAACCTTTGTAATTTTACGAAAATTCCTTAATATTTTTAAAAATCAACCCTATACGTTGTATTTTTTTAAAAAAATGCATAACATATCATCTAATCAACCCACAATATCTTGTCTCGTCAGCACTTCACCTGCCACCCCTTTGTCTTCTCGTGTCGCTTGCAACCCCGTTGTCGACCCGCCGTTTTTTTTCCGAGCATGGCGTCTTCAAATGCGGAACCTGCCGCGTCCATGGCTCCTGCACGTCTTTGCTCACAGTCTCCTTCATCCATAGCAACATATATGCATTAATCAAGTCGTGGGATCCGGCACAGGAGAGGTGGTCACCGGCATCATCATCTGAAGGTTATGGTCGTCGAGTCATTGCATGGTGGAAACAGGATACGGCGTGGTGCACGTAAATACTTCTCCTATAAAAATTTCTCTGTTTGTATGTTTTTAAATTAATTGTTTAATTTATCTTCACCGACCTCTTCTCTAAGGGTTGCTTTCTTGATGGCTTATAGGCATAATTCAAAAATCATATCAATAATAAAAGAGTTTACCACTTATAGTTATGCTTATTATTTTTAAATAATTAAGATTCAAATAGAGCAATAATATATATGTTACATTTTTAGAAATTTTTTGATACTGGTTTCATATTTTTCTGATTTAAGATGAACTAGTTTTGATTTTTTAGATATAATTGGATTTTTTAAAACTCTTTTTATAAAATACAAAATCACCTTCGAAACCACCCTACCCTAAGGGCTAAATTTGCACAGTTTTGACAGTTAGATGGCCTTTGCTATACGATTTTATAGTTCAAGGTTGAAAATCGAACTGTTGTGATATTTAGAGGTTGTAAAATTGACTTTTCTCTATTATAAAGCAGCTTTCCTATCTAGCTATTCGATCTCTTGCTAGCTTGGATCATGATGACATGATACCCATGCCTGAACAAAAGGCATATATTGCCTCTTTGCCAGTGCTCTTCCGAATGTTTGGAGGCGCCGACTGGACCTGCATGATGCGTATGCTATCCCCTTCGGCGTTTGCCCTTTCGCCGCTTCATTCATGCGAGCGATCCGTGTGTTGGCGCGTGGATCCTCTCTCCTTTGGGCGTTAGCTACAGCATCAATAACCAGCTGGAGTACGAAACTACGAAAAGTACGTAAATAAAGCTTCGATTCACTCGTGAAGAAGAGAGGCTTTGAGAAGAAGCAACAGCGTGTGACGTGGTAGTACCTTTGATAAGTCAAACAACGCATGCATGGCCAAGGTGGCTCCTCACGGAATCCAGCCCCACCGCAACTTGCCCGTCACGGATTCGGTCCTGTCTATGATCTTTTGTGCCAAACTTTTACGTAAATGCAGTTCTTTTTTATCAAAAACATAAACATCATTCATCTGTATGGCCGTGTTTCACAAGTTTGGGAATTTTTTTTTCTCAAAGAGAATCATACATGCATGGAGTACTAAATGAACTATTTGCAAAACCTTTTCAGGGATGAGTGCAACTTTGCGCGATGAATCTAATGGGCCTAATTAATCTATGTTTTGCTACAGTAATGCTACAATAACCATGCTCTAATCGTACGGTCAAAGGCCTTATTAGATAGGTCTCGCGAAATAGTCTAACATTGTGAAAGTAGTTTTATAAACTGACTTTATTTAATACCCTTATTTATTGGTCAAAGGGACTGGAAAATTTTTCCCTTTCTAAAGAAACACGGCCTCTCTGTATGTAAACGTATAAATCCTATCTTTATAACTATCTTCGAGAGATTTGGAGGCAAATTTTACGATGGATGAAATCAGTACCAACCCCTCAGCATGGACAGAACATGTCATCTACTATTGATGAAGAAATATCGGTTAATTTTTAGAATAAATACAGAACAATACAACAAACATTTTTTTTTGAGGGGGGAGGGGGGACCGAGTTGGCCAACAGGCCAGGCTTTCAATCCATTACCAAGGTTCAAACTCCCCCGGTGACTCTCTCGCTAGAATTTAAACACTCTCCTAACGCAAGGGGCTATTCTAACCTCTAGCCCCTATTAACAGTACAAGTATTCAGTGTGAGAACTGAGACCTAAGGCTAGTCTAAGTGGGGATTTCATTTTTGTGTTTCCAAGAATGCCACATAAGTAAGGAGACAATAAATTTACGGATGAAATGGTTTATACAATGCAAAGTTTCATTTTGATGTTTTCTAGATGATGCATGCAAGACACAGACTTATTGGAAACTGTGTATACAGAGTTTCATCTAGATGAAACCCATTTCATCTCTCTCCTCATTAACTCCTTGCCACATCATGTAAAATGCTGAGTTGGCACCCTATTTAATGTGCATGAAACCTCATGAAACCTTGCACTGGGACTGGGCTAAGAAAACACATTCCAAATTAAAGTATGGCGTGCAGAGAAGATCCACATGCGGAGAAAAGAAGCCTTCCTTCCTCCTCAGTGTACCACCGTTGAGACGCCACCGTATTCTTTAGAGTTGAGGCATCAGGAGGAGACGCATCATAATTCAGGCACAAATCATATAAAATCTTTCTCCATTATTCCACTCAGCCGCGCCGCCCGGCCAACCGAACGAACGTCGCAATCACTCATTGGCACCCACAAACTCCGGGAATCAAGACCGATCCCTGCCGAGACGACCTAACCCGCCGGCCGGCAGCACCGGCGGCAGGCTCATGCTTGCCATTGACGGGCGGCACAACACGAGGCGTGTCCGGCTCGGGCTCTTGGAGCTACACCTGGCAAGGCAGCCTTTGATTTGTATGGCCATCTGGCCGGCCTCTTGCCCCTTGGACATGTTCCAGGAGCCTTCTCACATCATTTGGCCCCTGCTGCTTCTGTTTGCTCTATATAAACAAGCCACCCTGCAGCATCTCTCCTCACATCTCAAACAGAAACAGCAAAAGAAGACATCTCGCAGAGAGATAAAAGATCGAGCTGAGAGAGCTGCGATTCAGCTAGTCCTGCTTCCATGGAGAGAGTTGCATCAAGCTGCGTCAGACTCCTAGCTCAAAGGTCAGTTTGCTCTGCCATGCTATATACGAATCATGCGACATGTTGCTTGCAGCTTTAACATGTTTGTGTTCTTTCAAGTATCCTCTGAATTGACGAGTTCTTTTGGTGGTATTGCTGCAGGAGGGCCTACTCTGTGGCCGCGGCCGTGGGGAAGGGAGCCGGCCGGAGGGCCGACGAGAAGAAGGCGGTGGCTGCGGCGGCCAAGCGCGCGGTGGAGGAGAAGACGGCGTGGGTGCCAGACCCGGTGACCGGGTACTACCGCCCGGCCGGTGGCGCCAAGGAGCTGGACGCGGCGGAGCTGCGCGCCAAGCTGCTGACGCAAGTCGCCAACTGATTCATCAAGTCGATCACTTTGTCCGATCCTGCCTGAGTTACCAGCTCATCGAGCTCTAGCATATTATCTTGCTTCACTTTAAGATCGGTGCTCGTTGATCGCTGGCCTTTGTGGCATAGATCAGCATGAGGGCGCTGTATCTTTGCCGTATGGTAGTATTGACGGCGACAACTCCATCTGGGCGTCACATCTTATATATATAATTATAAAGCAAGGATTGATTCAGCGGTACGTCATAATTTTGCGAATAACCCCTTAATATTTTCAAAATTGACCCGCAGTCCGTTGGACCCCATCGCGCTCCAAATACAAATCGGACATGGTAGGCCGTAGGTACACGATTTGGTGTCCACCGCACCCCTCTTCCAATGGCGGCAACAATCACCTCACCACACCATGTATCCTCAGAATCACAGTTCACATCAAAGGTCCATTTTCATATTAAAACATATATAATCTTGATTGAGAAATCAAAATAGACAAAAATGAAACACTTGCCATCCTCGATTCATCAGTTGGTTGCAGTAATAAATGGATTTCTGAATTTTGCTGTTCCATGATATAAAATGTAGGACGTTCTTAACACAAGAGCAATTAACCATTACAGGTCTAATATGAAGGTTTCAAAGGTACTGCAGAAAAAAATTACCCTAAATAGTAATTAAAAATGACGATGACATGATAGAAAAAGGATCTAAGAGCAGCATTTCCCAGGAGCAGAACAAATTACTTCAACAGCTAAGGAAAAGCCAAGAACATCACCTCAACGTAGTCAACCTGACCACCGGCTTCTGTAAGTGTCTGCACTATTTGATTTTTTATTTGTTGGCTATGGTTGCTTCCACTGAGAGAAGCGGTTCTAGCATTCACCAATGATCTACTGATGGATAACGCCTACAGCAGAAATCACAGCGAGGATCCATTGAGTATTAAAAGCCAGTAAAAATACCAAAACAAAAAGGGTATACAAAACTGTTTGTCTAACAATTGAGCACACAAAACTGCCATTATCTCTTGATCTGTAGTACGGAAGCCACTTTATGGAAAGAGGTAACGTTGTACAACTGTAAGGATCAGCATAATGATAAACAGCAAAAAGATTTGAAATCGATGGCTTTTTCTGTGAAGTTTACATTAAAATACCTACCATGTCTGGACAATCGTATCTGCATTTGCATCATTGGCTCCTATCTTTCCTGCTGATCTAGTTCTATGGAGTGCATTAAGATTATAAACTGATTATGGATAACATTAGACGCAAGTTACTACTCAACTTAATTCAGTACAAGAATTGAAGTATGGGATATTTCTGGACGAGTTAGCATAGTTTGCACAATGCCTACTTTAGAAGAGTTGCTACATATTAGACAAGGCCGTGAAGACAGGGCAAAAAATTGTGCAATAAGCAGATCCGATCATAAAGCTGATGCAGAAGTAGAAGTGGATGCAGTAGACAGCAAGATTACATAGATGCTATGCTTTAACCAACTACTACGTCCTTTGGACTTTGGGTGCCTGTTGTACCACACAATGGTCAAAGTAATTCATTGCTGAAACAAACAGTTTGTCAGTTTCAGTTAGAAACCAACCTTCTCCCTTTCCTCACACGATAGGTGAACATTGCGAGAACTCATTGCAAGGCCATCAGCTTCTCGCACTACTTCTGAGCCAATTATCTCTACGCCAAAATCAAGATCACGGACCTGAAAGCAAAGCAGGAAGAGCGTGTCTGAGTTCAGAAAGCAGCAGCTATTACTTCTCAGAGCCAAAATAGCTAAAACACATTGCAACGAGGGTCACTAGTTGAGCATCGTGAACCAGGCTGTCAGGTTGGCGAAAATAGAAGCAAACTGGAGGCAAAATCACCATTCTGAATATTCACCATGACTCGATCTTGTATCATAGGATGGCCTAGTCTTTTATGAATGAAACTGAAACTAATTTCGTCCCTTCTCCCCACGTTCACACAATTATCCCGTATTGCTATAGACAATAGATTGAAGAGTTTTTCTCCATATAAATAAAAACCAACTAACTCGAAAAATAATGTGCTTCTAGATTTGAGAATACCTAAACCTCTATATACACTGCGTGCGCACGTGCAACGACAAGCTTAGTTTTTCTTCATGCAATAATCTGTAGCACCGGGCTTGTTCAAATTAACACTGGTACACAGATTTATACACCACTTTTTGTGTCCTACTTTATTTTTTACCTATTCTAGAAAAGTACATAGCTTACACATACTACACTCATCCAAATACTATTTGCCCATATGGCTGCTTCATAGGTCTTGTTTTTCCATGTTGGTGTTTCTTCACATATCATGAAGAATGATTTTACCTACTAGTTGGATGCACGTGCGGCACGCGCGTGTTTGAAAAGAACACAATAAAGCTATAGCACAACAAAAATCCTTCTACATCTAACTATTGCTTATAGCGAATTTTTTATGTACTTCAACTTAGAACCAAGAAAAAAAGACCGGCCAAATGCACTAATATGAACCCTCATAAGTGTGGCATAGTGAACTAACTGAAATAACAAATGTCTTACACTGTCAAATGCACTAATATGAACCCTCATAAGTGTGGCATAGTGAGCTAACTGAAATAACAAATGTCTTAGTGTAAGTATGTCATATTTTTTTCTCCTCCTCACATTCCCAATAAATACTGTCACTCTGCTTGTTTGATTGGAATAGTAGCAACCCTGTAGGGACCAGATGAGTAGATAAAGAATGTTGCGGCTGGCTTATTCAAGACCTATAATTAGTGAAAAAATAAAAAAGAAAAAAATAATAATTAGTGGACTTTTCCTTCCTTTCCCCCCTCCCTTCCCTTTTTCTTCCTCCGTCCAGCAGCCGGGGACCCGGCCTTGCCGAAAACGGCAACCGGGTCTCAGCCCAGCACCCCCCGTCCGCTTTCTCTTTCCCGATCGCTTTCCCTTTCCCGTTCCCTTCTTCCACAATATAAACCCCTCCTCTCCTTCCGATCGCAACACAAAACCCCATTAAGGCCTTGTTCGGTAAGCAGGGTTTTAACCCCTGAGGGGAACTAATCCAAGGAGGGATTGAGTGAATCCCTCCCATACCACTCAATCCCTGTGGAGGTTGAATCCATCTCTTCCCTCTTAATCCCTCCCTCAAACAATGTGTTCGGTTTGGGTGGGATTTCAGCTCACGTTTTCATGCACAGCTGGATACACTTCGCACTACCAGTACTGATAATAAATTGTGTACTTCAAATAATATATGCCCTGAAACGTATGCAGACTAAGTACTAATCTAACGCTAGTTCTGTTTTCATGAGAACTGGGCAGCTGCGCAGGTAGAGAGCTGAATCAAAAATCTGATAACAGAGAAATCATGAGGTGCAAATTTGCGAAAAACAAGAACCATCATATGCTAAGCAATTTGTGATTACAGAATGACACGCATCAGCAATGTAATACGATTTGCTTTAGTTCTGCCTAGTAGCCAACAGACACACAAAGGTACACTAACACATAAATAGTACATTCCGCAAAGTTACAGCCAATGTGTTCCAAGGGCGGGCAGTTTAGATAATGTGCTTGCTGCAAATAATGAGCTTCTGCTTTGGGACCTCTTGCTCCCTCTACATCAGCATGGGCACCAACTCCTTGTCCTGCATTGTTCAAAGGAACAGGAAAAGTGGTTAACAAGTTATATGCACATCAAATGTGAGCATCAAGTAAAATTTTGATGGCATTTACAGTTTATCAAGACACCCATTTCTATAATTTCTTATCATATAAGAAATATATTCACCAATTTCAGTAGAGAATTAGGTCATTCTGATTCTGGAGACTATAGCATTGAAAGGCTTGTTCCTGGGGAACTATAGCCACACACTATCTTTAGCACAGATAACTTGGTTGCTATCCCTCAGAAAATTGCACGAAACATGTAGCACACTAATTAAAGTGAGTGAATCGGCAAAAGAAAGACTTGATTAAGACTACTGGTAACTGTTATTTTAGATGTAATAAGTAAATTAGGAGACCATTTCTGTATTGAATGAGGAACAAATGGAATGGTGCAGTGTCAAATTTATATATACAGGAAAAAAGTGTGAAGATAAAATATTAGGGCCATATATGCTGAGAACTCAAAGCCGAATTGATTTAAAATTGCTCAGAACTTCCAGTTACAGAAAAGAAAGAGCCCAAGACTCACATAAAAGCCAAGCACACTGATTCTTAATACAACACTGTCCAATTAAGACTTTCGAATCTCTAAAATGCAAGAGCTGTTACTGTAGGGAGAACAACCTGAGGAAATGAAAGGAAAGGTCTCTAATTGTACCAGTATTGCTGCTAGTATTAAAATTATGTAAAGCTAGATTAGAACATGGGAGATGGGCACATGCTATATTAGAACATGGGAGTGTTAACAGAGGAAGATAAAATGGCTGAGAGCATGCTGCAAGAGAATTGCCCAAACCGGAACAAAATTATAAGCTAGTGTCAATTACAGAACTAGGATACTGGATCTAATAATCATTCTGCTTTTATTTTTTTATATGGTACAAATTAACAAATGGAAATCAGTCCACAGTACTACTAGTCTTGTTCACAGGCATTATCCCCAAGCTGGATGAAAAGGTGAGACCTTTCGACGGTTGAGGACTCTTCCTGGGAGCCCCCGCGTCGACCCTCCTTGGGCGACTCGGGCGGCCGCCCCGACTCCCGCCGCCGCCACCCCCTCCCTCACGCTCCCCCACCTCGCCGCCGCCGGAGGGATTCGCCGGAAGCCCGGCCGACCCGGGGATGGCGGCGGCGGGGCGACCCTCCGGTGCCTGCGGCCGGATCTGGCGGCGCCGCCCCATGGCGCGCGGTGGCGGCCGGATCCGCAGGCGAGCGCGCTGGCGACGGCTCCGGCGGGGCGCGTGTTCCTGGCGGGGTGGGGCGTGGAGTCGCCGCCCGGCCGGGGATGAAGGACTAGTGCCGGACTTTGCAGCTACATATGGTGATGACATCTTCAATTTCGTCATTTCTTTTCATATAGACCAAGAAACATGAGTCACCTTGGTTTCGTTCGCGGATTCTCTTACTCGAAGATGGATTTCATGCGTCGGATATGGATATCTGGTCGGATAATACAGATAGTCTAGTCGGATATTTGATTCGGGTTGTTGTATATTAATAGAAATCAGATTTAATCCGTAAAATTGATAACTAATTCATATTAATTGGTCAGGGCTGGTCTATATGGAAGCATTGGCCGGGTAAGAAGGGGGAAGCAACACGGTGTGACTTGGTCGTGGTGTTATTATTCATCGGTTCTGGGAAGAAATTCCTAGGTCTGACCTTAATTGGTTGAGCCTGGCAGTGACCTTGTTGAAGGCATTGTTTGGATTAAGATGAATTACTCCCTCGTGAAAACATTTGATCTGGTCTTAATTGGTTGGGTCATTACAACGTCGGCACGTGCGCGTGTCGTTTCTTCGTTGGAGGCGTTGTATCGGGAGCCTACTTCATAGTCCAAGAGTTGCTTTGGTTTGTGATGCAGATGAAGATGAAGACGCTTGTGGTAGTTTGCTAGGTCATGGTGCTCTTATTTTTTTTGTTTTGTTTTCTTTTCATTCGCTGTGTGCATCTTAGTTATGCAGAGGCCGGGTTGGATCTTATATAATTGTATCATCTCGATGTAATTGTCTAAGATCAATAAAGCTTCCCTTTTCCAAAAAAAAAATCCCCAAGCTGGAGAGTTTGGGTCAAATATACAGATCAGATCAATTTGCATATGGTTAGAAATACAATGGAAGAACTGAAAGGGGATAACAGATCCCTGCTCGTATATGCCCCAGCTAAAATGCAAGACGAAATTCCTATCCCAGCATTGGCATATGCAAGCTCATGCCTTCATTCAGGAACTAGCTTAAATTTTCATAAAATCTAAATGAATGCCATCCAAAAACTAATGGAATATTAAGAACCAACTAAACTGTCCCAAACGCCAGCGACCAAAACAACTGAAGTACAAACTCTCAAGCACAAATATCATTCAGGTAAGTTCCCAACACCACATCAGCTGAATAAAAACCAAACACACTGATTCTTAGTATAACACGAATCGAATCCGACGCTCACCGGAACTTAAATTGGAAGTTGATTCAATAACTGGCCAGTTAAAACTTTGAAAACTCTAAAATGCAAGAGCTGTTACTACTATGCAGGGAGAACAACCTGAGGACGATGCAAGGAAAGATCTCCAAACTTTGAAAATGGAAGGTGTAATCTGTTCTAATAAACATAACTAAATGAGTCCATAAAAATGACTGAATGTGGATATGTTATACTAATATCTATAGACAATATTGACATAATCTGATAACACTACCCTTTCACTTTATTTCAGAAATGCATAGAACAAATCCTTTCATGTTCGGTGGAAGAGAAACAGAAGTACAAAACAGTACCACTGCTTCCATCCAACTTGGCAAGAAATTGATTACAAGCATTGGGTTTTCCCGGAAGAAATAATAATGCAAATGATTGGCAAACTGACTGGATATCGGAGGTTGGATTGGAAAACTACTGCAGCTCATGGCAAGTACACCCAGTAGCATATCTTTAAAAAAGTTTGCCCAAGTCACGAATCCGGCATGGACTCACGCAAGAACCGGTTGATCCAAGAACCTATATCCTATCCAAGAACCCTAGGACATAGGAGATCTAGCACTTGCAGATAGAAGAACCCTAGGCATGGGAGAGGTGAGGGACTGAGGGGAAGAAGAAGAGAAACATACCAGCAAGAAGGTTGCTACTGGAAGGGATGGCCGCCGCCTCCGGGTTCCGCCGCCACCGCTGGCTCCAGGTTGCGTGTGGCCGCCGCCGCCGGCTCCTGATTGCGCTGCTGCACCTCACCCCGCCCCGCCGTCTGCCCCTCGCTTTGCAGCGCCCCTCACCACCGCCGTGTCGCCGCCGTCCCTCGAGCAGCCCTCGCGTCGCGGAGACGAGGGTTCGTTCCACACCCTCGAGACGAGGCTTGCTTCCCAGGCCGGGGTGAGGGGGTTTCGCAGGTGTTGGACCGGGTTTGAAACCTCGAGTGGGCTAACCGAATACATATTTTCCCGTGGGCCGGGATCTCTACCAGGCCGGGGTGACACACGGGGGTTGGACACCTCGCGGCGGCGGCGCTCTACCTCGCGCCAGAGGGCCGCGCACCGCACCCGCGCCCGCGCCGCGACGACCCCGACGTCGACGTCGACGACGACGACGACGACGACGACGCCCCCGCAGCCACCCCCGACGACCCCGACTACGAGTCCGACGCGGGCGGCGTGATCGAGTGCCTGGCTGACGCCGTCGCCAACCTCCTGCCCGGCGGCGCCGACGACGACGTGAGTACTCTGCTCCTCCCTCCCTTCCCTTCTATGCACGCGCCTACCTTCCTGCTCAGGAAGATCCATGTCGATCGAGTTGGGTTCGTTCGTTCGTCGCGATCCGGATGCTCCTCCTCCTCACCATCGTTTTTCCTCCCTCCGCGTTGCTTTTGCTTGCAGGAGTTGGCTTCGTGCTCTGCACGCAGGCGCACGCCTGGGAGCTCTTCGCCACCGCCGTCGCTTTCCTCACCCCCTTCGCGGCGTACCAGGGCGTCGCCTCCAAGGCGGCCAGGACGATCGCGCCCTACGCCCCCGCTCTCGTCGTCCCCGACCGCGAGCCCGCCCCCGCCTCCTTCGCCCTCGCGCCCGCGGCCGCCGACGGCTTCACACTCCCTCTCCCGTCCCCGCTCGAGCAGGCGCTGAGCAGCCACCAGTGTCTCGGCTTCCTGTTCGCGTACGGGGTCATCTTCGCCCTCGCCATTACCCTGGTGTCCTGCTACGTCTTCCGTAGCTGCCGCTCCTGCCTCGCCACCGTGCTGCGCGTGCTCCTGCTCGTCACCGCCCTGGTCGCTGAGACCATCGCCGCCGTCAAGGCCACCCCCAACCCCAAGACGCTGGGCACCGCAGTCGGTATCCTCATCACCTTCCTCCACACCCTCTTCCTCTACCTGGTTGCGTGGGCTGCGCAGCGCCGCCGCCGCCGCCGCACCGGGTGATGGCCTGTCTCAGGATGATCAAGCCCAGGAAGCCAGGAAGTCCAGTAGTGCCGTCCATCAGGCCCATGAAGCAAGTGGGGCGTGCGTGAGTTATATTAGTAGGAGAGAGCGAGAGTTATAACTCCTTTTTCATTGCAGTCATCGGTTCTTGAACTCGTGCATAATCAGCTTGAGTACGGTCAGCTGATTTGGCGATTTATGTATCTGTTGATGTTAAAAAAAAACTGGTTGGGAAATAGATGAAACTACGTAATAATATGGGACACATGCAGTACATGTGTATTTTAACAAAATGTGTAGGTAAAGAAAATCTTAGAATGTATTTTTAACAAAAATGTGTCTAGGTAAAGGAGAACTCACATTGGTTGAGATAAAAAACAGTTTTGTAATTACATTCACAAATTCAAGATTAAAAACTAACCAGGCCACAAACTAAGCAGGTATCTCTTCCCTCCGCCCATTCAAGTATGCAACAGAGATAGAAGTGATGCTCATATTTGGTCATGGAAGGAGGATTTTCTGCATAATATTCTGATGCAACTACAAATGAAGCTTATTAGTGGAAAACAAAAACAACTATTCCCACCAGAACTAACCCTAGTAAAATTGAGCTTATAGTGAATGCCAAGGCTCCAAATGAATATAGCAGACAAGATAAAAAAGTTTCTTGAAAAAAAGACAAGTATTTCTTAAACACAACTATTTCTTGAGAGACATAAGTATTTTCTGAAAACACAAATAGTTACCGAAAACATGTATTTCTCAAAAAAAACACAAATAAAAGAAATTATATAACCAAGGAAATGCTAAACTTAATCTGCGAACCCTCTCAAATCCAAATACAAAAGCACATGGTGAGCTCGAAGATGATACAAAATTCTGTTACACTAGTCATAATGGCCACATGCATGTTACTCTCATTTTCTATCTCAAGATGAGATGCACTACTTCTGGCCATAAGGTGCCACATATAGTGCATAAAGGAAGATAGAATATGCTGTTGGTTGTAGGTTCAGTGACAGTTCAACAAATGTAACATGTATAGCATATAGAAGGACAAGAGGTAAATTCTGGAACAAACCCATCATAGGGAAAAGCTTGCAGCGTAGCCTGCTTTTGCCCAGCATGAACTAATTCTGAAGTGAGAGCGAAGGTAGTACACATTTTCTGCCCCCCCAAACATGAGGGCATATCATGTCCAACATTTGCAGCTAAAGAACAAGAAATATAAACTTAACCAAGATGAACTGACCCAAGTACTCTTGCTTTCACGTATACGCGTTGTTTAATGTCCAACCAGGTTATACCGCTGTTACCTTTCTAGTGCTAAAAGCAATCCAAGAACATCCAATAGCAAGAAACACAGACACAGACAGAATGAAAATAGCAGATATATAATGAAAACGTTTCTTGAAAAAAGGCAAACATTTCTTGAAAAGACAAACATTTCTTGAAAAACACAAGTCATAATTTTGATGTACTAAAATATGTCACACAATATTTGTTTGTATTTAAACCACCAGTATGTTTCAGCCTAGAAACAATAAATGCTAAGTATTTCGGGTCATAAGGCGCCACATACAGTGCTTAAAAATATATAGAGTATAGCCGGTAAGATAGAAAGATGTTATTAATTGTAGGTTCAGTGACAATTCATTTAATGTAATATGTATAGCATATTGAAGGAGAATATGTTCATTCTGGGACAAACCTACCATAGGGAAAAATCTGCTGCACCACGTGCTATTGCCCAAATGAATCAATTCTGAAACAAAAGCAGAAGTACTAATTAGTGTACATATTTTCTGCCATCAAATATGAGTGCAAACATTTCAATCCAATCTAAGAATCCAAGAGCAGACCTTCCTACCGGTATCACATCAACTATATCTACAGAAAAGAAGTACCAAGAGAGTCAACTGAGCTTACCACTGCAATATGTTTCCTACCTGCAGGGCTCCTTGGCAATGACGACCTAGTGAACCAGCAGGAAAGCCAAAGGAGCACATAGTTAGATGATTTGAATAAAAAAAACACTACAAAGCACTAATGACACCAGATTATTGCTAACAAACACTTATATTTTTCCACTGCTTATACCAGTTTCAAAATAAAAATGCTTTCAGTCTATTAAGCCACACACCACTCACAAACATTTCTATGTTAGCATGCAATTTGCAAAATCTGTGGGAGAAAGATAATTTAAAAATGGAACAGCAAACACACCTAACGCACAAATAGTGTAACATCTGCATGCTACTTACAATTAGAGTTTTTTCCTTCATTACGATGAATTTGGGGATCTTTTTGCTTGGGTTTCATGACACCTTATTCTATCGTGCACCATCTTGTTGCAGTTGCTCCCGTGCGCCTTAATTGATGTTTAGCATGGAGTAAATGCATAGTATTATTCTCCGGCAAAGATTATTGTTAGTTTATATGAATGTTACAACAGATACTAGTTTATGATGAATTTTTAATGATCTATGACGAATTTATTCCATCATAGATTAAAGAGAATTCCTCGGCGTCAAGCGACTGAATTTTGTATCATACGTCAGTCGACGCCGTGGTTCGTCCGATGCAAAATCAATGGATCTGTAGCTTCGCGTGTTAAACTGTTAATAGCTTAACGGGCCCGCTATCAAAACCCTGGTGCACTCGTATCTGCTTGTTTCCAGGTCCATATACCGCCCATTATGTTGTTTATCGGGAGATTGAGGATCCCTTCGTTTCCATTCATTTCGAGGGAGAGGTAGAGTTGAAGCGTTGGGGCGGCGAAGTGGGCGATCCGGCGACCTCGCCGCCGACCATCGCCGGCAATATGTGCGTCGCGCCCGACGTTGGTACCCCTCATCCCTGTCTCTCCCCCCCCC
>OAMR01000077.1:363207-390859 GCA_900205405.1 Echinochloa crus-galli | reverse complement strand
TTGACGGCCATTGACCAGCGGAAGGGGCGGACGGCGGTGAGCGGCGGAGCGGAGCTCCGGTGAGGTGCGGGGAGGGGTTTCTGGGGAGTTTGTGGTTCGGTTAACCGGCTCTGGAGCAACAGGGAATGATGGTGGTTGCTTCAGTGGTGTTCAAGAGGTGGATCAGGGGGTATTGTGGCCCGTCGGCGATGACCAGCGGTCGACCGACGGCGAGCGTCGTGGGAGCGGCTGCTACGGTGCTCTAATGCCGAAATTGGTGGGCTGGGGAGCTGTGTACCTCGTGTGGAAGCTTCTGGCGTGAAGAATTGTCGAGATGCGGCGTGTGGCGGGGACGACGAGCGGCGGAGCTTCGGTCTGCCTCGGCGGCGCTGCGACGGAGACAGAAATTAGCGGAGCTTAGAGCGGAAAAGGAGAGGGAGATGCTCGATGAGCTTCGGTACCTCTTGGCGGTCCGATCGGGGTGGTGGCCGGCCGGGAGTCGCACCAAGGCAGCCTGACGGCGTGCGGCGGCGCTGCTCAAGCTCGGCGGCGCTAGGGTTGGGGGCGAGGGCGAGATGGATCGGGGAGGGGGTTGGCCACATTTGTAGGCTCAATCCTGACCTAGGCGTGCGGGCCAAGGGGGCGGCGCTGCGAAATCCTCGGCGGCGGTTACGGCGGCGAGCGAGCAGAGGAAAGGGAAGGAAAGGGAGGGGAAGGGCGTGCCAGGTGGGGCCGGAGCGTCAGAGAGAGAAGGGGCGGGGAGTCCAAGCCGGGCCGGCTTCTGGGCCGAAAGTGAAGAGGCCGGAGCCCGCGCGGGAAAAGAAAGAAAAGAGAAAGAGTGAGCGGGCCGGGCGAAAGGAAATAGTGGGCCGGAAAAAAGGAAAGAAAAGGAAAAGGGGGAGGGGGAAAAAGGATTTGGGCCGGAAGTTCAAGGAGCGAAAGCGACTTTTGGAAAGTTTAGGGAGGGAAAGTGAACTATGGGCTGAACAATTTTTCTAGGGCTCCAAACAAAGTGATTCAAATTTGAATTTAAATAAATTTAAATTCTCGTTTGACTCACAAGCAATACAAAAACAATGCAGCGGCATGAATGCAACAATAAATGTTTCTAACACCTATATTTGATTTTAATTTTCAGAATTTATTTATTTTGCCTATATTAATTGTGAACAAGCAATAAATAAATCAATTAAATGCTAAAAATTTTGAATGGGCCATTTTTGGGTGTTACACGCACCACATGCATCAGCGCGACAAACTTGCCACGCTGGAGGGGGAAGGGTGACATGGACCATCCTGTTACGCCAAAGCATGTGGCACGACAACTCTATTTTGTCGGCGCGACAACTCTATTTTGTCGCTCCAATACTCGTGGCGCGACAGGGAGCTCCCTCCCTCCCTAATTTAACCATCTATTTTGGTCAATCTAAATAAAAAAATATTTACAATCCAAACTTTATGAAACTTGATAGGCGTGTAGATGATGTAAACATTCTATTTTAGTTATGTGCACAACCCAAAGTGTTATGTATTACAAGATATATAATTTTAAACTATAATATGAAATATACGTGTTCCATTATAATTACTTTAACATCGTCAACTATTATATAGTTATCTTATTTAATTTTATATTAAGACAATTGATATACAACTAACTAACTGATACTCATAAAATCCTAATTGTCATTTTTTAGAAAAATATCCCTTTTGCTACTCATGTTTCATCAATCCTATATCCTAACCAAAATATTGCCTAAATTTACACACTCATCCAATTAATATCACGCTGAAGCTAGATTTTCATATGGTTCGTGGTTATAGAGAATTGATATGATCAATTTTTATGGATTTGACGCATGGGGTGCTGTGAATTGATTAAATTGACTAGTCACCAGACAGATGGTAAAAAAATACCGATACAGCAATGGATGGAAGTTTTTTATTTTATATTAGGGAGCAGATAGAGATTATCGTATGCAGATTTAGAAAAATTAAAAATAGGTATATGTTTGTATTTGTTAATATTTCTCTCAACATTGTCATTTTGAGACCCTACACAATGGACAAGGTGTTTTAACATAAATAGTGAAATCTGAAAGTAAAACAAAAGAATGACGAAAAAACAATTTCCAGCCTCTCACCGCTCACCAGTCGTAGTCGGGAGTAGTACCCAACGACAGTTGAGAGAAATCAATACAGGATTTCCTAAGTAGCCTCGTGAGAGTCGGAGTCAACTGCGGGCGTACGTTTTTTTTCTTTTTACGTCGGAGTTGTAGCCTTACGCGGAATAAGGTATTACGGAGTAATATTTGCTTTAGAATTAGGGAATAGGTACATCCTGGATCTTTTTAAAAAATAACATATTAAAGGATAGTGGGTTAATTTTATAAATATTATGGAGTCTCTTGTAAAATTATGACGTACTGCTGAATCAATCCTTGCTTTATAATTAGATGTAATTATATACTATTGAATCAATCCTTGCTTTATAATTAGTTAGAGATATACTATTTTATTTAGAAGGTCAATATATACCTATTTTTTGTACCTACGAGATGCCCAATATAATAAAATATATCAAACTTTAAAATTATATATCTTGTAATACGTAACGCTTTGGCTTGCACATAACTAAAATAGAATGTTTGACGCCTATCAAGTTTTATAAAATTTGGATTGTAAATACTATTTTATTTAGATTGACCAAAATAGATGGTTAAATTAGAGAGGGAGGGAGCTCCCTACGGCGCCACGAGTATTGGGAGTATTGGCGCGACACGTGCTTTGGCGTGACAGGAGGGTCCATGTCACATTTCCTCCTCCAGCGTGGCAAGTTTGTCGCGTCGATGCATGTGGCGCGACAACGTTATTTTGTCGCGCCATGCGGGCCGGCGTGACCAAAAGGGTCATGAGATGTAAATATTTATCGGCGTGGGTTATTTTAAAAATATTATTAAAAATTGGTTAAAATTAAAAAGAAAATCCATCCCGAGCAGCATTTTACCAAGATTAGTATAGTATTTAACTTGTTAACGCTCTCCTGTCTTCTCCAAAGCAAACAAGATGAACCTAGCAGGACTGGCAGATAATGACCAAATCATTATTTAATTTTTCAGCAACAAAAACACACAAGCAGCATTGCCAAAGCACTAAGCACAGAAGATGAACGACAATCACCATGCAGAGCATAGCAGAAGCATCAAGCAAAGACAAAGAGCAAAGCACTATATAAGTTCGAGCGTATTCCTACACATGAAAACTATAGTAGAATCAAAAGAAACCTACAAAACTTGTCATGGCAAGTACTGAATGTAAAATCTTGGCAAGTGCACATCATGAATCCTAATATCAACAACAGAAAAATCACTTATCGAGCAGGTAACATTGCCCATAGCTGATCATTAAGTAACCACATTAACTGAATCCACAATTTCCAACAACATGTAATCCAGATATTGTGACTTTTTGGTCTTTCAGAATTGAAACTTTATTTGAATCGATTTAACACAAATCAAATTTCCATGAAATAAGATCTTGTGAGACCGCAAATTTCTATCTGTAAATAGTTACCTAAGTAATCCTCATTGCTTGGAGAAACATGCGGTTATGCATCTATTCCTATCCATATCTGCACCACAGGATGGATAGAAATTTAGCAATATCAAACAAAAATCTGTCAACCTCTATGAAATTACAAGACTAAATCTATCCAAAGTGAGATTATCTGTAAATAAAATGGAACTGCAGTTGTACATGAATAAAAATTACACAAAAAATTTGGTTGATGTGTCTTCAATTAATACTGCATATTTTCTGTGCAACGTCATAGCATGAAACAGAGTAATCTGCTAGAAGGATAAACAGAGTAATCTGCTAGAAGGATAAGCTTAAAAATAGGACACACAACAGCTAACAAACAAGCTACTTCCCATCCCCACACAACAGCTAACAACTAGTCGTCCAGTACACATTACTGCAATAAGCATGTACATACTTTTAAACTTGTTGTGCCACAGAAAAGGACACACAACAGCTAACAAGCTACTTCCCATCCCCATTCAGGTTACTACAGCATATTATGATACTAATATGTACTAAGTATGGAAAGTGACTGCAATCCATTTCATTTTTCACCACACAAATAATCCATAATGGAAGCATTTCATTTCAAGGAGCTTTTAGTTTCAACAGGCCTCACCTCTCCAATCCAGGAAAGAGAGGCATGAGAAGCCACAACATGCAGCAATGCCTCTACTCCACCTGTGTTCAGTTCAATTCTTTAGTACAAATATAAGGCGTTACAAATTCACTATACGATCTGAAACAAGATATCATGGAATTTAGGACAAAGCCAACGCCTATTAGCATGTAGATCTACCGTTGATTCATTACAAGCAATAACAGAGAACAACCAAAATCATGTAAAAATACAACAAGCCCCCAATAAAATGTAATCCATAGAGTATTTTCAGAGACCTAATACATCAAATAGCCCTCCACCGACGCCACTCCTGGTGAGAGATTTGTTTTCCCTAGCAAATGCATTAACAAATTGGAATGGAAGAAACGTCGAGACGGAATTACTCACAAGATTAAGGCTCGTGGGCATACTGGTCGACTTGGTGGACGGTGGCGGCGGTGGCGCGTATGTAGTGGTCGATGATGGCGGCGACGGCGGCGCGTGCGTCCTACCCGATGAGGTTGGCCCCGCATATGCCGCTGCTTCCCGTGGCTGGAGCCCGGACGCCAGTCAGATCCACCTCCCCAGCGTCGATGTGGGCCAGGGACCTAACCCTAATGCCTCCCGAGAACGCCCTCCCGCTGCCTCGGCCCACGAGCTGCAGCCTGCCGGTCCGCCGAACCTCGCAGCCCGTGCTCCATTGCCGCCTCTGTTGCTGGATCTAGCGGAGAAAGAAAAGGAGGCGGCTTTGGGAGAGGCGGCGCGGCCGGCATGGAGGTGAGGAGAGGGAGCGGCGGCGTGGAGGGGGACGGGGGAGGCGAGGGAAGGGAGCTCGCGACGGAGCCATGGAGGGGGCCGGGGGAGGCAAGGAGAGGGAGAGGGAGCGGGCGGCCAGGCTCGTCGCCTCCAGGTCGAGGGAGACCAAGGGAGAACGGGCGGGCGGGTGGGTGAGGGAGAAAATGAGGAGAGAACTAGGGTTTCCAGTTATTTTATACCACATGAGTGCGATCACAACCGTTAGATCTACGATGGACGGTTAGAATTAGTTGGGCTATTTGGGCCGATATGGGCCTTGGTGTATTTCTTCAAAGCATAATGTTTTTCTTTTTCTTTTTTGTTTTATTGCTCCATTGTGAAGTGAGACATAAAAATAATTCTTATATATAGTCCGATATAATTTTTATATATAATAGAATACACATAAGTTTAATGATAGGAGTTTTAAAAATTTAGGAACTAATTTACTATTTTTTATATATTAAATGGATTTCTATATGATTCTCGAAATTAGTTTGAAATTGAACTATGTGTGCATTTAACAATACACAAAAAAATACGAAACAAATCATATGTATACTAATATGTTCCATTCTAACCTAAGTCATGGAGATATATCAAAAATTCGATTGTCTGTTATGAACAATTCAAACTTCTATCTCCAAATTAGAATAGAATAATTGTAATAATATATGAATTTGGTCAAAAAACGCGGCAACATATTTTGGGTCCCTAAACTTGTCATGAAAAATTCAAATGGTTTCGATAAAGGTAGAATATACATTGCTTACAAATGGTTATATCTAACATAGTTTCATACAATGTTACTTGAACATTGAAGTTTTCCATACTTTACAACATGTTTGAACTCATGCATTTCAAGTTTTAACATAACTTTGTGTTCACCTTAATATTATGAAATACAAAGTTTCATTAGTAATGGTTGTGGAAAACAAATATGTTTTCTATATTGTACTTATAAGTTCAAGATAAGACATATAAATAAGATTGAAATGAAAATATATACTAAAACATGTCATTAATCAAAATATGGTGATTTTGTAAAAATTCAGAAAAAAAGATCATCAAATTTGGATTAACGGAGAAAAACTAGATACAAAATTGGACTGCAGATTAAAAGGAGAAATACGAATGTTCTTCGTTCCACTAGAACTGGGCCAATCATGTGCTGCCATCTGGTGGGCCGGACACGAAAATGGTAGAAACAAAGAAATGGATCAAATTTACGAAGCACAGCAGTGGAGCAGTGGTTAAGTGTCGTTGCGCTCTACCGTGAGGTCTCAGGTTCGACTCCCGGGTTATGCAAATTTTGTTCTTTTTAAAAAAAATCATGTAACAGATATATACAAGTGGAACCTCCAAAATACGTTCATCTGACTTGTATCTCATTGGAATCACATCTGCCTTCCAACCAACACGCCGCGGGTTCGAGTCCCCATCCCTCCCCTTTTTTGGCGCCGGTTTAAATTCCTCTTTGCTTTTTTTAGCAGGAATCAATCCAAAAGGGATAAAAGTGTGCGCCATAACGCGAGCAGACTAGTAGCTCAGTGTTGAGGTTCTAGCTTCCTGTGCTTGAAGTCTCGGGCTCGAATCCAATGGTTCGCACAATTTTTTGCCAGGCGAGTAGGAAAACAAAAATTAAAACCATTTATGTCAATAAGTTATCCCGTGGCCCAGGTTTCCCAACCATGACGTCGTGGCTTCAAGCCCAATCTGCACCATTTTTTTTTGCCAACGTGGCGACTTAAACTATAGTGCGGCCGGTGACCTGACCATTTTGGTGACTTCGCCTTGTGTTCATGGGGGCGTAAAAAAAACAAGTGAAATTTGTATAAGTAAAGGAAGTGCATAGTAGTAATCACAAGACATCATGTAGCTTGGTGGTGTATGGTGGCTTTTGGTATACTATAGTCCTAGTTTTGAATCTTAGGTAGAGCACATTTTGCTTTTTCTTGTATTTAAATGCAAAAAGCATGTCAACAACAAAGTCAACTACTTTTTGAAATTTTTTGCTCTAATGTTGATCCATGACGATTTTTTGAGAACGTCACTAGTTATTGGGCTATACTGTGACGGTTTCGTTAAAACGTCACAATATTTTGGGCCTAATATCCATTGATGCAAATCTGTGACGTTCTTTGAATCTGTCATAAAAAATCCGTCACAGATTAAATAGTTCGTTGTAGTGAAAATTAGAACATTACTCCATGACAAGACTCCATAATAAAATATAAAAATATTAAATACATTAACACCATGGTTTTGTAGTACTTCTAGACATAGAACAGATACAAAAGAAGCCATGTATGATACTCAAGAATATAAAAAATGATATATTGTTCGATGATGAAGTAACAATTTCACGAGACCATAGCAACGAAGGCAATATAAAAAATGATAGATTGTTCGATGAAGTAACAATTTCATGAGACCATAGCAACGAAGGCAATGTGTGATGGTGACTGAAGATTTATGTGCGTCCTACAGATCAGTGACAAACTGCAACAGACATGACCGATGACATGCTCGGCACACTTGCATACCCGCAACAACCACCATAGGCACATGCTCATAACACCTCATTATTATCTAGACCCTGCAAAATTGACGACCCAGTTGACTTTGATCGAGGATAAGTAACTCATATATAGTAACAAAAAAAAACAACTGGATCAGAGAATCATCGTATTACCTTTCCTACAAATGTCACCGCCAGCTTCAGCTAATCATACTCCTTGCAAGCAATGGTGCATATCAGCTCTTCACCCTCCTTGCCATTTCTCAGCGAGTTCACGCTATGTATGTTACAGGTAGCTCCGGTCTGCTTCCAAGCGCCATCAGCCTCGCACTAAGTTCCTGCAGACTATCATTACCAACTCACTATCCGGTGGAAGGCACGATTTCAATAGTTTTATATTCTGAATATCCCTTCAATCTTTAAGCTAATGCAATGGTATGGCAACATTAGATTACTACAGTTCCCAAAGCATTTCAAACAGACCATCAGACTACCTTGAATACATGAGGAAGCAACCTGGCTTAGGAGTATGGTATTCCATTCTGAAGAGATTGAATACAGTTAATGGTTAAGAATTCCATTAACTGTATTCAATCTCTTCAGAATACTATAATGCCAATATATATTAAGAATTCAAGCATGAGAAAGACTGGAAACAGTTAATGGTCCCTTGCTCAACTGTGATAGCCAAATCTCATCTAGAAAGCTTTCGGTTTACTGCTAGGGAACTGAAGCTATCCAGAAGGCTTATGACAGTCAACTAAGAAAAAAAAACAGAGAAACCTTAGCAAGCTTGAATTCTAGCTCCTACAGTCTCCAAAAGATACTATATGCATTTCTTTTGATATATCAAAAGCTACAGACCTTTGCAATTTTGCAGGACTGTGAAAAGGTAAGAACTGCATAATTGTTTCCAGAATGTAGGTAATACACGTAGTCACCATCATTTTCTAATCACCGTAGACTTAAAGTTATTCAAAATAAGGAAATTAGTAATGGCAGAATCTGTGTATGCTATTTTGACTTGCCACAACAAAAAGGTCATCCCTGAAGATAGGAAAGTAGGTCTTTTATAAAAGTGAAAAGTTCATTCCTATGGAGCTCAAAATTATCAGTTAATGGTAGTATAAGATAACAATGTTTAGCCAGCTCATAGTGCTATTACATATTTGCAGGTCCAATGAGTATTCCTATAAAAATATTAGGTACATATCCAACCAAGTTCAGAAGTTCCAATTGATTTCACTTAACACCAGCCAACAATATGACAATTTGCATTTTTCTAGACATGGATCATTTATACCATTCAAGAATGAAACACAATAAACATTCCAAAATAGAAAATTCAAAAGTAGCAAAAAACATTTAGAAGTATAAATGTAACCTGACCTACTACAACAGATAGGCCGATGGCCTCAAGCGCAGAAACATCTCAGCTCTCAGAATGCCGAACCACCTGAAGAAATGCAATCCATTCTTGGAGCATTTTCGATTTCCTTTGATCATAAAGAAGAGAAATTACAAGGTTTGGGTTTTCAGACGTTACCTTGTAATCTTCATTCAGATCATAGGTTGTGTCCCCTCTGATCGTAATCAGGGGCCTCCATGAAAGCCTCAAATATGTCCTGAAAAATACGCAACATGTATTGCTCAAAGGGTAAGGCAATTCAGTACCACAAGTACCTGCTACATGTATTTTCACATCCAAATCCCCATCCTCCGATCACAAGTAACAAACCAGTGATTTATGGATTTTTAATGATGAGACATAAATCAAGTTAAATCAGATAAATTCACATGACAAAATCCAGTTGGCATTTGCACTACTAAATTCAGACAACCTAGAGCTCCAAATTGTCATACCAATCTTTCAATGGCATTTGCACTTCTAAACACATTCCGTCAGATGCGTTTAAAATTGCAGTCACTCTATGTGCATGCTAAACATAACTATATGTCCAGGAAGGGTTGTTATAAAGAAGAATTAACTGGAGGGCAAATTTATCTTTCAATGGGGAAGTGAAGTTATCAAGGAAATTTTTGAATGCTCATCTGTAGCCTAACAAATAGACTTTTTTATGCATGTTAATCTATATCTAGTGCGATTTCATGCCAATTGCTCATCAGTTGAAGCGAGAGCTCACTGGCAAGAGTATGCTCATCCATTGCAGCTTCCATTAGAACACTAAAATGTGATACAACCTTGTTGGAAAAAATGCAGAAGAATGAAATCGAAAAGAAAAATTTGACAAAGGTATGCCTAACAAATATGTGACAGGTGAATGGTTTTACCTATTCGCAGATGTATTCTTGGTCGACCCATTAATTCTAGTGTGGCTGGAGAGGCTTGCATCCTTCAGATTGAATTCTGGAAAAAATTCAGAAAATACAGTAAACCATTATAAGGGTAATAGTAGGATAGTACATATTTGCTTAAAAACGTTTCTGTAACTTCTTCTAGAAAATTAGAACAGAATACCCGAACCGTGTGCACTGCCTTCCCTACAGAATGACAAGGATAAGTTAAATATGTATTACATTTGTTCCTACCTCCTACAGCATTACTACATTATGCGACAGCAGCACATGCTCATGGTTTCAGTGACTGAAATGTGATCAATTGATAATGATTCTTTCAAGTACTGTCTAGTCTGTACTTTTAATGCTTATTTGTTTGCTACACTACGTGTATTAGGAGCTTCAGTTAATCGGTTTGTGGTGTTTTCAGGCAAAACAACATTGCTGTAGCATTCTGTTTCAGCCATATAATCTGGGTCATATCCTAACACCCAATTCACTTCTACTCACCTTGTCCGGCACCTGCCGAAGGCGGCAGCAACCTCGTGGTCGGCTAGAAGCTGCGGTGGCGACGGCGCCCCAACGCCCCGCCCGTCCCCCTCACCGCCGCCTTCTCCCTCCGCTTCCCAGGAGGCCTTCTCCCTCTGCTTCCCAGGAGGCGCGCCACCGCTTCTCGATGTAGCACAACCGGGGTGAAGTCTGAAACTGATATGGCTTTCACCAACATAGCTTCGAAAACTGGGAGGTCATGCCACAAACACAGCAAGGTGCAGGACAACTGCACAAGGGCACGACACGACTGCAGTCTGTATAAAACGAACGGCCAAGGTGCATGCAGTTTATCAAACTACAGATACATTAGATAATCACTTCGGCCAGGAGCAGCGGATGTCTTTCAGGACAATTCTTGAGCCATGCATTTGGCAAATGTTACACTTGTCGGTTTGACCCTGTCCAGTGTGTCGATTCAGACCAAAGAGTACACGATCAGAACTCAGAACCACGGAAAGGAACTTTTCGAGCTGCAACGTCTTGAGACACAGCGTCAAATACTGTGGATCCAGCATCTGCAGACCATCCATGTATGAATAGCGGTATCCCCCATTTTGGACAGTGATGAGGTAGTCGACGCAATTTGCATGTGCCCCTCTGGGGTAAAGTAAAGTATAACTTGTGTAAAGGCATTATTTGATTTGATCACTCGATCCATGGCACCCAGCATCTTGACCTCTCTGTCTCTCCGAGTGAATAAGCTAGGAAAAGAAAAGGAGACTAAAGCGAGGAAGTAGACCTACTAGTCCCGGTCTTGACTCTTCTATGTGGTATTCATTCTCGTTCGGCTCTTGGAGTCACATCCAGCAGTGGTTGGAACAGCTCGCAAAATCCAACCATTTCACCTAGATGCAGAGGTGGATAATAGATCGATATATATGAAGATCATGAGCTGCCCATAATGAAACTGTCTGTACTAAATTACTTAGTACAAATGCACCTCTCATCCAAACAACAGATTCCTCAACTACTGCTTGAGAAACAGCTACTGGCTCGTAGCAGCAAGTAGCCCTCGGTTGCACCAAGGACACACCAAAAACAGCGTAGCTCTGGCAAAGGGACTGTCTTCCAATGGCGCCACTCGGCTTCACCAACACCATCATCTCGCAAGTAGAGCACTAGCATACCATTATCATAAGCTACGAAACCAATCCTGCCTTCCTCAAACTCCACAATGGCATACACCGGCACTCCACAACACCAAGGTCTGCCAGGTGGACTACGTGGGAGGCCAATGAAGGAGAATTTCATCTCAGCCATGTCGAGCACCAGCAACCTGTTCCTCTATGGATATGTCCAGTAGAAGCAGTTGTGCGCGTAATGGCGCGCAATCATGTCAGGGTTTCTAGATCCAACTCTATGGTGGGTTTCAGTGACGCGTTGCCACCGTCCGTGATCCGTATTCGTATGGGCTGGCCATGTGGATCGACTACTTAATTACCGTGTTTTTCTTTTGCCTCACAGCCGCGTTGTTGTATGTATAAGAGCAGACACTGCCACCGTGCAACCGCAATTCAGGGAGTTTAGTACTATCAGATTGTTGGGACATCACATACCCTGCAAGTGCAAATATTCTTTCCTAGATCCATCTTGTCGGATACAAATATTCTGTTCACCAGAATTTAAGATAACCTTGTATATTGTGTCGGCCATATGCTAAACCATTCGTTGAGAAATAACCCTGGTCTCATGCTTATGATTTCTGTACCGCTCCAACCAACTTATCCCAAGCACCAAAGGTTTCATATCGTTTGACTTTGTGTTTTTCCAACTGTCCATGCTAAAATTATCCTGGATAATACATGAAGGACACGTACCTACGTACGATCCGTATGATAGCTAGCAGGTAGCATGACATAACGCTTACATTTCATCTTGAAATAAAATTAAACAGAGTGAAGCTCTATTTGGAATGCACAATTGTGTGCAAAGTAAGTATCCTAGTTAATGACATAAGCTGGATCAATCGATGCGTGAATCTTAATTAAATTCTCCAGTCGTTTCAACTGTGTGCATGACTGAATATCCTTCACCTCACTGATCTGTACGTTATTCATGGACTGCTTTCTTCTGACTTATATTTGGAGGCATATATAGTTCACAAAAAGATAATATATATTTATTAATGATGCTGTCACCCTGTCACTATCTAGTAAATATATTTGCCTAAACAGAAAAATTATGGGCAGAGAGAGATGCAGTGCACAAGTTTCTTTTTGGAAATTGAAAAGCGATATATAAGTGCATATATCCAGATCACTTCTACCAACTCTGTATAAAAAGAAAGGATAGCGCAGGGATTTTTTACTCTAACTAGTCTATCAACCCGTGCATCCGCACGGCCAGAACTAACCACTTTAGTTAAAGACGATATATATTCTTCATTTTACATGCTTAGTATAATTCTAGCCATAATCAATATATGCCAGAACAATTTAGAAGCATATAAGAATACTTTGGGATACATTTTTAATATAATGACATATACATCAGTTAATAATGATTTACATGTTCCTAAAGATTATTTTTAACAATGGTGGAAAGTGGTAAGTTATATACAACTTGAGATGGTTACTTTAGACTATTTTTTCATAATGGCATGGGCCGATAATTTAGTTGAAGATCATGTCTTAATTTATATTATTTCTTGTAATAGTAGATGTTGCTAACTTTTAGAAGATTATTCACATAATGGGCCAGACAATGCTAATTTTTAGAAGGCTATTCACATAATGGGTCAGATATGGCTAATTTGTAGAAGACATAATATCTCCAAATAGTAATTATTAATCTATATCTATATAACCTATATAATTGGTACCCACTAACAAGCATGGTTAGATTTCTCTCAACATGCAACCATTCCACATCATCATCCACTATGCGCCATATCACTATCCACTATAAGCCATGTCATCATCCACTAGACCATCTATTTATTCTTCAACGGATTTTCTGTGACAACATTTTTGTGAGGAAATACATGTATGATCAGTCATACTTTCATATATAATGTTTACTAAAGAACGTTGCAATGCAATCAAATTGGTGCTTATACTTTCACATATCACTTTAAAATTTTATTTAACAAATTCTGCAGCAACGCGCGGGGTATCACCTAGTAACTATATAATTGGTACCCACTAACAAGCATGGTTAGATTTCTCTTAACATGCAACCATTCCACATCACCATCCACTATGCACTTCCATGTATAATATTTACTAAAGAACGTTGCAATGCAATCAGTTTGGTGTTTATGCTTTCATATTTAACTTTAAAATTTTGTTTAACAAATTCCGCAGCAACGCGCGGGGTATCACCTAGTATATTTTACTGTTTAACTGATTGCTGGGTGTTTCTAGTTTTGTCAGCATTCTTAGGAGTCGTCTTTTTTTCGCATGTCTTATGAGGATTAACGCCTAATAAGTAATACTCCCTCTGTTTGAGTTTATAAGGCGCCACCTAACTTGGAGCGGTCTTCTAAATTATACTTTGACCATCTATTTCTCTTGTGTTATAGAATTTATAGTTATAAACCATATCAAGTTTGCATTGTAAAGGTTAAAAATTGTTGGCTATATTATTGATTAAAGATTGCACAATTTGACTCTTGATGTCTGTGCGTGGCTTACAAAAGAAAAATGGAGGGAGTATACAGTAAGAAGCTAGCTTGGATTGTCCCGAGGTTCTAGTTTAGGTGTCCTATTTGGACTTCTGGTCTTGAGAAATTAGGCTTCCCCAACATTAATGTGTACGTTTTTTTTTCGAACTGAGTCATTAAGCTTCTACGACTCGTATCAGATTTTACCATGCATTTGGTATAGGTATATTGACTTCAATATTTAGTTAGAGAACTTAATTAATCTAACAACTGTTCATACCTGCAATTTCAAACAAAAGAGTTATTGACTTGTAATAATATCTGTTTAAAATTGGTGAGAACACCCATGCTCAGCGTCACACCTAAACGGGATTGCATCTGGGGCCAATAACGCTCCTTTCTTCACGCCAGTCATGATGAGAGGGATATCGGGATTTATATTAGATTACTTTCATTAATTTAGATATAAACTTAAAGGACTATTTTATATTATTTTCATAATTATATGGGTAGTTCTTTTAGAGAACTAAATGATGGTTCTAAGTGAGTTATTTTTCTATACAAACGTTACGGTATACAAATATGAGACTTTACAACCAATTCAGAAGAACAACAATCTTGTAAGTAGATTCAGAAGGATTACAAAATTGATCTATTTTCTGTACAGAAGTTACAGTATATACAAACAAAAATTATGTGAAATAGATTTGATAAGAATATAAACATGGGACTTTGCACTAATTTGAGAAGAATGGCGAGAGGCTAGTCATCCGTGCCTTTCAGTTGATGAAAGTAACAGCACGCCAAAACAACAAATAGATGATTTGAGTTGGGGACTGCCTTTCTTGTTGATGGCTTCAGTGCAGAAGTATTGTTTTGTTTTTGGATGGATGTTTGCTATTTAAATATATACTCATATGTGCACTTGGTTTGACAGTTGGATTAGGTACCTTTGCGATAGATTCTTTCTCGGATTTAAATAACAATGGGAGATCGAGAAGGAGCAAGAGATTAGTTGCATTAGGGTGAATACATACACTGCACGGTGCAGTAATGTTGAGTTACTTACGTATTAAAAATTATTAAAAAATATGACCTATAGCTAATAATCAAAATTGCTCATCTTTCTCCATCTCTCATTAGTCAAATATTCTAATACAATACTTATACAGGCACGTATCTTGTTGCCATGAACTTAGTTGGCATTTACTCTATACATTTTTTTTTTGCATCACACTTCCATATGTATTTGATATTTGTTAACCCTTATGTGTTTATAACATAGAAATCAGTATTCTGATGGTTTCCTGCATACATGAATGCATGACGCTATACATCATGCATGTATACCCTAAGTTAGTACTTTTTATATGAACAATTGGTAAAATTGGTAATTAGAATCATATATTGCTGATAATCTTTTTAGAGTTAAATATTTTCTTATAATGACAGATTCAGGTAATCCAGATGAAGATTAATTATATGGTTACTTTAGTTTTTAAATGGTCTAGGTGGTAAGTAGATATATATATTTAGGAGTTACTTTAGATTAATTTCATAGTGATAAAGGTGGGCAACATTTTAGAAAATATAATAGATCCAAGTCTATTATTATCAATGATGATTAGAATCTATAGAATTGATCGTTAGATATTTTATATACTTTATGATAATTTCTAGGTATTATAGTTTTTCTAGTATGTCTTGTGGGGATTAGTGTGGAGGCCACCGTGAGAAACATCTCAAATTAGTAATACTCCGTAGTAAGTAGGCTCTACAACCCCAGGTCATTCCCTATAAATTTCAACTTAGAACATCATATTTAACATTTACTTTTAACATGGACGGTTTTCAAGCGTGAACAGTAATGACTGTACGGCTTAAGAGAAAGATGACATAGGCAAGACTTTATTAAATAATGCATGTAGTAGAGTTAAGGATCATGAGGTGCAAACAACATTTTAATACCTTGTGTAGCTTTAGAAAGACATGATGTAGCATCCTAAATTTGGCCTTTTCTCCGTGAGTATCACGATTACTATGTATCATATCACGCCAATCATAAAGCTCCAAGCCATATCTGCAATTTCAAACAAAAGAGTTATTGACTTGTAATAATATCTGTTTAAAATTGGTGAGTAAGAACCACTTTGCCCAAAGTCACAATACTTGGTTGCCTTGACCACGATTTTGCATAGAGTCATTGCACATGAGACAACACCCATCTTATTAATTAGCGTATTGCGCGAGAAATATAGGCTTAATTTACGACTGATGATGATAAAGAATTTTGTAAGATCTAGTTGTTACCATGAACTCTCATCACCGGCCCACTCCATGTTCTTAAAACTTAGTCACCAGTGTAATTTCTTCAGAAAATAGATTGGTTTGCCCATGATGATGCCGCCACCAGTGGCTTTGCTGGGCACTTATCGTTGCTGCTATCTCCATCCAATCTTGTATTATCCGGTTTGCTTTGGCCGCACATCTTGCTGCTGCACATACGAATTTCTTGTTCATGCATGGTCAAGCTCCCATTTTCATTACCTCCTGCATGTGCAGGACACGCATGCATGGCTGCACGACTCCAAGACATGGGCCTTATTCTTGTTGCTGCAGTCCCCAGTTCTCATGAACCTAAATGAATGGCACTCGCATGCGTCGTCGAAAGCCACCCGATCGCCGCTGCATGTTCTATCCAGAATATCATCGTGGTGTCGGATGAGCAAGAGATCGGCCTGGCCACGGTAGCAAGGGCCATCTATCGCAGGACTGGCCTGGGCAAAGCCAAGCCTTGCGCCGTCTTCCAAGATAGTACTCACACCTCGATACATCTCAAAGGATGCGACGGGACGACGGCTAGGGTTTAGAGGGTAGTTACGGTGATCATAATATCCGAGGAGAGAGGATGGAGTTGTAGGATAATTAAGATCGTTATTATATATACAGTTTCGTTAGATTATATTGCTGTGGCATACTACTGTTGTGGGTTATTCAGAAGCTAATTTCTTAGGAAGATTTAAATAAGGTTTAGGGAGAGCGGTAGACAGATCAGCTAGGCTTTATGTGATCGGTAGTAAATTACACCATTAGATCATTATTTTTGCTAATGGCAAGGTGGGTAATTTTGATGTAATTATAGGGGGTTATTTTAGGCTAATTTTCTATAATGGTATATGTGGGTAATTTTTTAGAAATAGAGTAGATCCAATGGACTGATGTTTCTAATTTTTGTGAGAATTTTTAGGATTTATCTTTTTTTCTAGCGCGTCTCGTGAGGATTAACGTGGAGGCTTCAATAAGATGTGTTGTGTGGCTTGGCCTCCTCCAACTCACTCTTGGACGTATCATTATTGTGGATTGCATAATTCGCTCTGATATGTGTGGCTGTGCAAATGGATAAGCACATGCATATGAGCATATCAGATGCTTTTGAATTTGGTTCAGAACCGTGTCATGATTGCGGTATTTCTGAAAATATAAAAAGAAGAGGTGGAGCACATTTCGTGTACATCTTCTCCCCAAACTTAAATAGAATATGGGGAGGCATAATTTCTCTCTGTGTCAACTTCTAAATCCAAGTTCGATGGACCAGTCCATAGGTTAGGCAATGAGCCCCAATTCTATAATTAACCCTCCATATGTTCGATTCCCCCACTGAATTTATTAGAACGTACAAAAATACATCCTAGTTGCTGTACTTTTTTGTTTTTGGAAACACATGCATGTTGCGTATGATATCACAGACAGAAAACAAAGACACTGATCGAATTATGTAAAGCAGGTAGGTACTGTCTCTTGAATTAATCATGGCGGCCATGAACGAACGGTTGTGTCTCGATCGATCTACTTTATATCGGCACATCATATCATGTTCCTTCTAGTGCGCTACCGAACGTTGGGCAGCACGGAATAGACCTGCATATGCATGCGATCCTTGTTGGCGCTGATGACCTTATACGAAGTTAGGCAACCAGCTGAAACTGAAGCCCGATTCGTGAAGAAGGAGAGAAGGGCGCCAGGAGAAGGAAAAGCAAGCTAGCTGTTAGCTACTTTGATAAGTCAGTTACCTTACCTCGATCTGGAATATAGGTAAGAACCACATGCTAATAAGGTGGCTTCTCACGGAATCCACCAGCCCCAGCACAGCTTGCCCGTCACGGATTCGGTCTTGTCCATATGATCTCTTTGTGGCAAACCTTTTATGTGTGTGGTTCTCAGCTGGAACTCTGGTGGAACGTACGTATAATTAAGGAATTCTGTTGAGAATTACTAGCGATATATTTATCTGGTTTGGATAACTCAATTCTAATCCTGTACGTCTGAATTCTTGGCCACATTCCATAAAGAAAAACCAAATCACAATTCTACAGGCTGACAGAAACCATAGGTTAGGTGTACGTGTGCCCGCGGGTGGAAAAGATCTCTCCGAGCGAAGAGAAAAGAAAGCCTAGACGCCACCATTTCTTTACAGAGGTGAGAGTGAGACGCCGTCATAATCCACGCACACACATCATATCTTTTTCCTCGCCTCCACTCATCAGCCGCGCCAGAAACGAACGCACGTCGCCGTCACGCCTCCGCACCCACAAAACTCCGGGAATCCAGAATTCCAGACTGACCGGCCCGGCCAGCTGAGATGATAGCCGCGCGACGCGACGCGACGACCAGACGAGACCTATAGCTAGCTACCGGCCGGCAGGGCGCCGCATGTCAGGCACAGCGACGCCGGCCTGGTCGATGTCTGAGGTCTGATCGAGCTGCACGTAGCAATCAAGGGAGGCTTTTGATTCGTATGGCCATCTGGCCGTGTGCCCCTTGGACGTGTTCCAAGAGCTAGCATTCGCTGATTCCGTGGCTGTCATCATTTGGCCCCTTCCGGTCACGTTGTGCTAGTTTGTCTGATCTCGCTACCTCTATAAAAGGAGCCACACCCTACAGGCTGCAGCATCAACCTCACGTCTCAGACAAGTTACGCACAGAGAAGCGAGAGATAGAGTCAGAGAGAGCCGCTGCGATTCGGTACTGAACACACTCCTGGTTCCATGGAGAGAGTCGCAACAAGCTTCGCCGGCCTCCTATCGCAAAGGTCAGGAACGAAGCTGTGTGATACGTCTTTCTCCTATATATATGTGTACGTCTCGTCATTGTATTGACGAATGATTGGATTCTTGTGGTGATGATGCTGGTGAATGCAGGAGGGGGTACTCCGTGGCCGTGGCCGTGGTGAAGGGACCCGGGCGGAAGGCCGTGGAGAAGGTGGCGAAGCGCGTCATGGGCAAGGAGGTGACGATGAACACGGCGGCTAACTCGCCGGAGAAGGTGCCGTGGGTGCCGGACCCCGTCACCGGATACTACCGCCCGGCCGGCGGCGCCAAGGAGGTGGACGCGGCGGAGCTGCGCGCCAAGCTGCTCCCCAAGAGGGTGGCCAACTAATGGATCGATTATCAGTCCACCTGGCCTAATAGCTCGCTTTCAGATATATCTGCGCTCGTTGATCGCCGGGCAAGGCCTAGGCCCTAGAGCATGATGAGGGTGATGTGACTTTGAGGCATACTCCATAATTAATATCTCGTTCGGGTGTAGTCCACCGTGTGATATATGCCAAAACTGTAGCATCCCGGCCAGATTATCCATTCAGTTCAAGATAATTGATCTTGTTAGAGAGCGCTCCGCCGGCGCCTTATCATTCTGTATCATCCTGAATTATAGCCATCCCGGCAAAGATGATTAAAAATACTGGTTTTGGAATTTGGACAGTAGTATCTTTCCATGTCTTCAAACCTAATATTCAAACACTGATTTCTTTATCCAACACATAATAACCATTTAAATTCCTCACACATTTAAATATTTTTCTTGGGCTGAAACCTTGCAATCAACCAATTTATTTTCCTTCCTGGGCCGAAGCCAACCCAACGTTCAATCCCATTATCACCCGTTTTCCTCCGTCAGCGAGCCTTCTTTCTTTTAGCAAAATTTTTACTCTGGGGAGTGAGCATATTCGGCACAACTCCAACTCTAAACTTCGGACTCGATTTTTATTAAAGTATTTTAAATATTAATATTTAATATAAAAAAATGGCGACTCATCTAACGGAATTTCTTGGAGATCCTAATACCATCCGAGGAGAGAGGATGGAGTTGTAGGATAATTAAGATCGTTATTATATATACAGTTTCGTTAGATTATATTGCTGTGGCATACTACTGTTGTGGGTTATTCAGAAGCTAATTTCTTAGGAAGATTTAAATAAGGTTTAGGGAGAGCGGTAGACAGATCAGCTAGGCTTTATGTGATCGGTAGTAAATTACACCATTAGATCATTATTTTTGCTAATGGCAAGGTGGGTAATTTTGATGTAATTATAGGGGGTTATTTTAGGCTAATTTTCTATAATGGTATATGTGGGTAATTTTTTAGAAATAGAGTAGATCCAATGGACTGATGTTTCTAATTTTTGTGAGAATTTTTAGGATTTATCTTTTTTTCTAGCGCGTCTCGTGAGGATTAACGTGGAGGCTTCAATAAGATGTGTTGTGTGGCTTGGCCTCCTCCAACTCACTCTTGGACGTATCATTATTGTGGATTGCATAATTCGCTCTGATATGTGTGGCTGTGCAAATGGATAAGCACATGCATATGAGCATATCAGATGCTTTTGAATTTGGTTCAGAACCGTGTCATGATTGCGGTATTTCTGAAAATATAAAAAGAAGAGGTGGAGCACATTTCGTGTACATCTTCTCCCCAAACTTAAATAGAATATGGGGAGGCATAATTTCTCTCTGTGTCAACTTCTAAATCCAAGTTCGATGGACCAGTCCATAGGTTAGGCAATGAGCCCCAATTCTATAATTAACCCTCCATATGTTCGATTCCCCCACTGAATTTATTAGAACGTACAAAAATACATCCTAGTTGCTGTACTTTTTTGTTTTTGGAAACACATGCATGTTGCGTATGATATCACAGACAGAAAACAAAGACACTGATCGAATTATGTAAAGCAGGTAGGTACTGTCTCTTGAATTAATCATGGCGGCCATGAACGAACGGTTGTGTCTCGATCGATCTACTTTATATCGGCACATCATATCATGTTCCTTCTAGTGCGCTACCGAACGTTGGGCAGCACGGAATAGACCTGCATATGCATGCGATCCTTGTTGGCGCTGATGACCTTATACGAAGTTAGGCAACCAGCTGAAACTGAAGCCCGATTCGTGAAGAAGGAGAGAAGGGCGCCAGGAGAAGGAAAAGCAAGCTAGCTGTTAGCTACTTTGATAAGTCAGTTACCTTACCTCGATCTGGAATATAGGTAAGAACCACATGCTAATAAGGTGGCTTCTCACGGAATCCACCAGCCCCAGCACAGCTTGCCCGTCACGGATTCGGTCTTGTCCATATGATCTCTTTGTGGCAAACCTTTTATGTGTGTGGTTCTCAGCTGGAACTCTGGTGGAACGTACGTATAATTAAGGAATTCTGTTGAGAATTACTAGCGATATATTTATCTGGTTTGGATAACTCAATTCTAATCCTGTACGTCTGAATTCTTGGCCACATTCCATAAAGAAAAACCAAATCACAATTCTACAGGCTGACAGAAACCATAGGTTAGGTGTACGTGTGCCCGCGGGTGGAAAAGATCTCTCCGAGCGAAGAGAAAAGAAAGCCTAGACGCCACCATTTCTTTACAGAGGTGAGAGTGAGACGCCGTCATAATCCACGCACACACATCATATCTTTTTCCTCGCCTCCACTCATCAGCCGCGCCAGAAACGAACGCACGTCGCCGTCACGCCTCCGCACCCACAAAACTCCGGGAATCCAGAATTCCAGACTGACCGGCCCAGCTGATCTAGATGATAGCGGCGACGCGATCGACGAGCCGACGACCAGACGAGACCTATAGCTAGCTATTAGCTACCGGCCGGCAGGGCGCCGCAGCATGTCAGGCACAGCGACGCCCTGGCCGGTCGATGTCTGAGGTCTGAGCTGCACGTAGCAGTCAAGGGAAGCTTTTGATTCGTATGGCCATCTGGCCGTGTGCCCCTTGGACGTGTTCCAAGAGCTAGCATTCGCTGATTCCGTGGCTGTCATCATTTGGCCCCTTCCGGTCACGTTGTGCTAGTTTGTCTGATCTCGCTACCTCTATAAAAGGAGCCACACCCTACAGGCTGCAGCATCAACCTCACGTCTCAGACAAGTTACGCACAGAGAAGCGAGAGATAGAGTCAGAGAGAGCCGCTGCGATTCGGTACTGAACACACTCCTGGTTCCATGGAGAGAGTCGCAACAAGCTTCGCCGGCCTCCTATCGCAAAGGTCAGGAACGAAGCTGTGTGATACGTCTTTCTCCTATATATATGTGTACGTCTCGTCATTGTATTGACGAATGATTGGATTCTTGTGGTGATGATGCTGGTGAATGCAGGAGGGGGTACTCCGTGGCCGTGGCCGTGGTGAAGGGACCCGGGCGGAAGGCCGTGGAGAAGGTGGCGAAGCGCGTCATGGGCAAGGAGGTGACGATGAACACGGCGGCTAACTCGCCGGAGAAGGTGCCGTGGGTGCCGGACCCCGTCACCGGATACTACCGCCCGGCCGGCGGCGCCAAGGAGGTGGACGCGGCGGAGCTGCGCGCCAAGCTGCTCCCCAAGAGGGTGGCCAACTAATGGATCGATTATCAGTCCACCTGGCCTAATAGCTCGCTTTCAGATATATCTGCGCTCGTTGATCGCCGGGCAAGGCCTAGGCCCTAGAGCATGATGAGGGTGATGTGACTTTGAGGCATACTCCATAATTAATATCTCGTTCGGGTGTAGTCCACCGTGTGATATATGCCAAAACTGTAGCATCCCGGCCAGATTATCCATTCAGTTCAAGATAATTGATCTTGTTAGAGAGCGCTCCGCCGGCGCCTTATCATTCTGTATCATCCTGAATTATAGCCATCCCGGCAAAGATGATTAAAAATACTGGTTTTGGAATTTGGACAGTAGTATCTTTCCATGTCTTCAAACCTAATATTCAAACACTGATTTCTTTATCCAACACATAATAACCATTTAAATTCCTCACACATTTAAATATTTTTCTTGGGCTGAAACCTTGCAATCAACCAATTTATTTTCCTTCCTGGGCCGAAGCCAACCCAACGTTCAATCCCATTATCACCCGTTTTCCTCCGTCAGCGAGCCTTCTTTCTTTTAGCAAAATTTTTACTCTGGGGAGTGAGCATATTCGGCACAACTCCAACTCTAAACTTCGGACTCGATTTTTATTAAAGTATTTTAAATATTAATATTTAATATAAAAAAATGGCGACTCATCTAACGGAATTTCTTGGAGATCCTAATACCTAACTCCAGGAACTTCATAGATTTTTCTGGATTTGAAGGTGTGCCAAGTAGAATGTACCTTGTGCATGGCACACTTAACATTAGGTGCCACCTGGGAACCATACATAAACTTTCAGTTTTCGTCATACTTTAGAAACATATTTTTAGGTGAATATTTTCCATTTAGGAACTTTTTTTAGTGTGACTGACTGAAAGCTTTGTACAAACATATCTATACTATAAAGAGAATTAGATTTGAAACCATTTCTCACCAACAAAAGGCCCACCCCCACCTATACCCCCCTCACAGAGGACCCACCTGGAAGGAAAACATCGCAACAAAATCACAACAAACACGACAAAAGGGGAGGGGGAGGGACATTCCCAAGTGTTTTTTCCCCAAAACCTCAAAACTTTTTTCACCGTGGCCACCCACCTGTACCCATACCCACCCGGACCCACCCCCCTACCCCCCAAAAAAGAACCCTAAACCCATCATCCACGTCCCGTCCCTTCCTCCCACATCCACGCCGCCTCCTCCCCTCCCGCGCCGCCCCTCGCCCCCAACCGCGCCGCTCCTCCTCGCGCCGGCGCCTCGCCCCAGCCGCGCTGTCCCCGCGCCTCCCCTCCCGCCACGTGTCCGGGACTCGGTGGCATGGATCCGGCGGTGGGGGCGCTGGCCCCTGCGCGGGTCGACGGCCGCGGATCCGGGAGGGGCCGGCAGCGCCGGGTCGGATCACTTGTCTGAATGTAGAGTACTCCCAAATTGATCGAAGTAGCACAAAGCACGAACTGCAAAGTCACCGGTATCCAACTATGAACAGCATGAAGTGAGAATATATCACATACGTAGTACTACATATCACACCTAGAGCCAGCATTATTTCAGTTATTTCTTAATGTTCTGGAGGTTAGCTCCTAGGGATGTTTAAACGGTGTTGGTTTTGAATCCTTAGCCTTACTCAAAACCAGCAGTACATGAAAGTAATCGGATTGACTCAATGAAATTCACAGTAACCTTTTCAGAATCCCAAACGTCATCCCCCTAAAAAGGGGCGCTAGGACCTCCTTTTATAGGGGGACTCATATGATACAAAATACAAGTCTGCCCTTTCAACGGTACCCACCAACAAGTTACAGGGGTTGACTAACCGACCATTACTAAGGACAAAAGAGACATTTTATATACATGACGTACACCATTTGACTACTGCACAAGATTTACATGACGTGATCGACTATCCAATAAAGTAAAGACCTACTTTGCACTCTCCACTTCAACAAAGATCCTTGGGTGTGCTTGCTCCTACTCCTCACAATCTCGATCGAAGGTGTTGGCAGTGTTGACAAGCTCCCGAAAGATTCCCAGCGACCTTCGCCCTTTCTATTCCGTTCCATGAACTACTTTACCTTCGTTTCTTTTGGCTGGCTCCTCCTTCGTCACAAACTTACTCCGTAGCATTTCAACGCTCTTGAACTCGAAGGTCACCCCGGCCCTGTCTCTGTGTTCCAAATCTTCGGGTTACCTTCGATTGTAATTTCGTTCCCTGTATCGCGTCGAACCTTTGTGTTAACCGAGGTCCGTACTATTGTCGGAGGTGAAGCCTTTCTGAAATTCGGCCCGGATCGAAACCCGGGCTGTTACAATCGTTCCTAGAATTTCATCCTCTTGATAAAGGTCGTCACCTTCGAACAATTGTTACGGCACCTCCGGAGTCCGACCGTTGGGGCGAGAATCCCATTCGCCGGCGAACCGTTGGAACGAAGGTCCCCTACGGATTTTACCGTTTGAAGCGAAGGTCCCCATCATGCCTATATAAAGGTTGGTGCGGTAGAAAGAAAATCTTTCTACCGTTTGACAGCGACTCCTCGGCAATCCATTTTTTCTTTCCTCGATTCTCGTGCCCGACCTTCGCGTGTTCCTTTTTCCGCTTGGTTCGGATTCGCTGCGAAGCTTGTGTTAGCTGATCCCCATTGTTCAGGTTAGCTTCTACCCTTCGTATGGCCAACTCCTTTTGTTTTTGTTGCCTTTGTCTTTGCATTGGCATTGCATTCCATTTTGTGACCTTTTTCCGCTTCGATTGCTTTGTTGCAGGCTGGCGCGCGTTATGCGTACCGCTCGCGAGATGACCGCAGACGAGATTGCTGCCTGAGATGCTGCTGCTGCTCAAGCTGCCGCTGCCGCTGCTGCTGCTGCTGGTGCTGCCAACCAAAATGCCACTGCTGGTCAAGAGCAAGCAGCGCCTGAAGCCCCAGTTAACCTAGCTGACGCAGGCCCAGTTAGCTCTGTAGAAAAAGCCGGTGCCTTTCGCGAAGCTGAAGCCTCCGAGTCTGGCGGTGCCAGTGATGACGACACCTCTCAAAAGGATGCCATGGAGGTTGATCATGAGGATCTCTCTTTAATTCAAGCCGATGTTGGTGACCTGATTCCAGGTAAACGCGTCTACGAGAAAACCACTCGATTTGGGTGGGGCTTCTTTAATTTCTCGCAGCACGCTTGGCTTCTATGAGGACAAGGGTTATCTCAAGAAAGGTCAGGGTCGCCGCCCCAGCAGTGAGGAATATCCTACTCCTCGTGCTCCTCGTGCTCACGAGGCTGTTGTGTTTCGTGATTTCTTTATTGTCGGCTTGCGATTTCCCTGCGACCCTCTCAGATAAGCCTTCACCATCTTACCCCAAATGGTGTTAGTCAATTGGTAAAGTACTTCTATGCTGTGCGAAGCCAGAATGTTGAAGTTGACGCGGACGCGTTCTGCCGGCTTTATGAGATTCATCACCAAGTAAAGAAAATTTCTTTCCCTGGGGACCCCCGAAACCTACAATGCTCAGTTCGGTTGTCTGACCTTTCGTGCCCGCCGTGCTAACAAGACCCTTGACAAGCTTCAACTCGTGCCTGCTCAAAAGAACAAATGGGAAAATGACTGGCACCGGTATTGGTTTTATGCAAGCATTCCTGGTAGCCCGGAGGACATTGCTGCCGAGGGCCTTCGTACTTACTATGAGCTACACAGCAAGGTGGAGCTAATGACATAGTGCACTCTCCTCCTTTTAACCCTGGCAAGCTCTTTGAGGACAACATTCAAGCCTTTCGAGTTATTTGCGCCCTGTGCACCGGTCGCGACTTGTATGAAGAGATGATTGTTGCTAATGTGTTTCCTCTGTCGCCTGGCTGGAGGCCCCCGATGCTGAAAAAACTTAACCTGGCAAGTGTTGGTGACTTCCTTGCCCCGGACTTTGGCATTGTGAAGCCTGCTGATATATCTGATGGTAGCTTTGTTGAGGAGGTCGAGCGCAAGGTGATTAACATATTGGGGTATTTTACTCCTGAAGAGCATCGAGCTGCCGAAGAAATTCTCTGCCACAACAGTCGTCTGAATCGAGTGTTTGAGGTGATGGGAGTTCGGTATGACCCGCGGCAGAAGCCTGCTAAAGCTGGCAAACGATTTCAACGGACGATACAGCCCGGAACCGAGCCCATTGGTCGGACTGTAAAAAGAAAACTACTCAAAAGGTGAAGGCTGCGGAGAAACGCAAGCGCGATGCTGCTGCCGACCATCGAACTAAACGCTTGAAAGTTGTGATTGTTGACGAGCCGTATGTGTTAGACGATGCCAGAGCGGCTCCACTGAGGATCGAAGGTTCTGAGCCGACTACTGGTGCTGTTGAAGCTTCCTTGCCAGCTCCGTCCACTCAGTTGCTAATTGATGCAAGAGATCCTGCTGTAAGGGACGAAGCTGCCGTTTTAGGTCTCGGGTGCCTGAACACCAATGTACCTCTTGCTAACATGGAGCTGGGAGACACCTATCTTGCGGATTGGCCTAACTTTGGGCTTCATGACCAAACTCGCCCTCCTGCTGGTCTCCGCATTGCTGACGTCTTTGAAGAGGAAGAGGAAAACATTGAATACGACGACCTGTTTACTCCTGTTGGGAGTCCTCGTGCTGATGCTCGTGCTGATGCTCGTGCTGATATTTTGCTGGATCGAAGCTTAGCTGCTGAAGCTGCGAACCCAGACGCTCCGAATTTGCTTAATACCAAGCTGACGGCACCTGAACTTCGTTCTTCAGGACCCACATCCTCGGAAGCCGCTACGAAAGTTGTCGCCCCGGCATTGATTGGCACCTCCGGCCCTGATCAACTTGGGATTCAGGCCACAGGCGAGTCCATCCCACTACCTAATGCTGTGCCACTGCCTCCTTTGCCAGCTTATAATTTTTTTAGCAATGTGGAACAATTCCAAGGCTCCTCTTGTGACGTTGATATTACTGGTACTAGAGGAGATTCTTCTTACAGCTCTAATGGGTTTCACCCATATCGGCTTTTGCCTCCCTCCCCTGTAGAAAGTGGCTCTGGTTCTGAGCTTGCATTATTTTGCA
>OAMR01000077.1:350691-362802 GCA_900205405.1 Echinochloa crus-galli | reverse complement strand
GATTTCTTTATTGTCGGCTTGCGATTTCCCTGCGACCCTCTCAGATAAGCCTTCACCATCTTACCCCAAATGGTGTTAGTCAATTGGTAAAGTACTTCTATGCTGTGCGAAGCCAGAATGTTGAAGTTGATGCGGACGCACTCTGCCGGCTTTACGAGATTCATCACCAAGTAAAGAAGATTTCTTTCCCCGGGGACCCCGAAACCTACAATGCTCAGTTCGGCTGTCTGACCTTTCGTGCCCGCCGTGCTAACAAGACCCTTGACAAGCTTCAGCTCGTGCCTGCTCAAAAGAACAAGTGGGAAAATGACTGGCACCGGTATTGGTTTTATGCAAGCATTCCTGGTAGCCCGGAGGACATTGCTGCCGAGGGCCTTCGTACTTACTATGAGCTACACAGCAAGGTGGAGCTAATGACATAGTGCACTCTCCTCCTTTTAACCCTGGCAAGCTCTTTGAGGACAACATTCAAGCCTTTCGAGTTATTTGCGCCCTGTGCACCGGTCGCGACTTGTATGAAGAGATGATTGTTGCTAATGTGTTTCCTCTGTCGCCTGGCTGGAGGCCCCCGATGCTGAAAAAACTTAACCTGGCAAGTGTTGGTGACTTCCTTGCCCCGGACTTTGGCATTGTGAAGCCTGCTGATATATCTGATGGTAGCTTTGTTGAGGAGGTCGAGCGCAAGGTGATTAACATATTGGGGTATTTTACTCCTGAAGAGCATCGAGCTGCCGAAGAAATTCTCTGCCACAACAGTCGTCTGAATCGAGTGTTTGAGGTGATGGGAGTTCGGTACGACCCCCGGCCGAAGCCTGCTAAAGCTGGCAAACGATTTCAACGGACGACACAGCCCGGAACCGAGCCCATTGGTCGGACTGTGAAGAAAACTACTCAGAAGGTGAAAGCTGCGGAGAAACGCAAGCGTGATGCTGCTGCCGACCATCGAACTAAGCGCTTGAAAGTAGTGATTGTCGACGAGCCATATGTGTTAGATGATGCTAGAAGGGCTCCACTGAGGATCAAAGGTTCTGAGCCGACTGCTGGTGCAACTGAAGCCTCCTTGCCAGCTTCGTCCACTCAGTTACCAATTGATGCAGGAAATCCGGCTGTAAGGGACGAAGCTGCTATTTTAGGTCCCGGGTGCCTGAACACCGATGCACCTCTTGCTGACATGGAACTGGGGGACACCTATCTTGCGGATTGGCCTAACTTTGGGCTTCATGACCAAACTCGCCCTCCTGCTGGCCTCCGCATTGCTGACGTCTTTGAAGAGGAAGAGGAAAACATTGAATACGACGACCTGTTCACTCCTCTTGGGAGTCCTCGTGCCGATGCTCGTGCTGATGTTAACCGGATCGAAGCTTAGCTGCTGAAGCTGTGAACCCAAACGTTCCGAGTTTGCTTGACACCGAGCAGACGGCACCTGAACCTCGTTCTTCAGGACCCACATCCTCGGAAGCTGCTCCGAAAGTTGTCGCCCCAGCATTGATTGGCACCTCCGGCCCTGATCAACTTGGGATTCAGGCCACAGGCGAGTCCATCCCACTACCTGATGCTGTGCCACTGCCTCCTTTGCCAGCTTATAATTTGTTTAGCAATGTGGAACAATTCCAAGGCTCCTCTTGTGACGTTGATATTACTGGTACTAGAGGAGATTCTTCTTACAGCTCTAATGGGTTTCACCCATATCGGCTTTTGCCTCCCTCCCCTGTAGAAAGTGGCTCTGGTTCTGAGCTTGCATTATTTTGCATAGGTGACTCGTCGGATGTTCGGATCGTCGCTCCCCCTGGCGATCGACTTCCTGAGACCGAGATTGGCCAGGATGCAGTTATCTCTGTTGGAATCGGAGGTGCCTCTGTTGTTCGCTCGGGACAACTAGATGCTGCTGGATCTTCGCAAGTGTCTGGCCAGCCAGAAAGCCCGAACACTTCTTCAGGTCGTTCCTTTGACCTTTATGATCACTTGGCTGATTACTCCGCGTACTTGTGGTCTGCTATTGGAGTCAGTAATCCTGATATTTATGCTCGCTTCGTAGATTACGAAGGCGAAATGGAGAAGCTTCACCTTGAGGGTGTTCTCTAAGACGTCGTTAAAAATGCTTTCCGGGTACCTTCCTGCATCAATTTCTTGTGTTCTTGCCATGCTTTCTTCTTGGAACCTTTTTGACTCATGTGTGCTCTTTTCTTTGTCTTAGACATTTGCTGGCATCCGAATTGTGGACAAAAAGCTGATTGTCCGGAAAAAGATAGGCGTGACGTGACGGACGCTTATGATCGCATGAAGCTTGAGCAAGCCGAAGTGCGGTCCGAACGTGATAAGCTGAAGAAGGATTTTGACGAAGCCGTCCAGACACGGGAAAGCTTGGAGAAGAACAACGATGAGCTTCGCCAGCGCGTAAGAGAACTGGATAGCCAACTTTCCGCTGCCAAGCTGCGAGCTGAAGGGGCTGAGGTTTTGCGGAAGCGCAACGAAGAGCTAGAGTTATCTTCGAAAGACTTGGAGAAGCAAAAACATGATCTTGAGGCCGAAGTAACCGCTCTTCGCACACAAGCTACCTCCGATGCTTCTCTTGTTTCTTCTTTGAAAGACGAACTCAAGTTATCCCAGGCTCAGCTAACCACCAAGACTTCTGAGAATGCCCGGTTACATGATGACATCAAGTTGATGAAAGGGGCTATGGATCGCTCCCAAGCTTTGGTCGTTGAGCGAGGCTTGCAAGTCTACAGGAATTATCAAGAGGCGCTTCGCCAATTCGGCGCTGAACCCTTACCCTTTCCCGAAGGTGGTGGTGAAGCCCGATTCTTTAACTGGTTGGACTCTGAGTTCACGTCTCTGCCCGGTGTCATGGGGTCTGTTGGCGACCACGCTGCCAACGTCAGCTGCGGGAATCTTCTGTCCATGCTGGAGAAGGAGGGTTGTACCCATTTCAAGACCTTTGGTAAAAATTATCATTTCACTGCTGCCGAGACTCTGGACCAGGCCTCTGTCACACCCGGATTTTATATAAACCCGAAGTGCTGCTATATGTGTGCCCAGGATGTCCACAGAACACATACAGCTAACAAATATGATAAACAGAGTACATATGCTCGAAATAAAAAATAATTTAATCAGAGTTAGTACATATGCTCGAATAAAAATATTTTAAATCAGAGTTAGCACATACACAACGGAAGTCTAATCTTCAACTCGAAGGCGAGGCCGCAGTCCACAGGGACACCGACTGGTTGACCATAGCTCAGTAGTGCTCTGTCTGTTACTGGTTGACCACAGCTTAGTAGTACTCCATCTGTTACCCATCCCGGAATGTTGAATAATAGCAAGTGTAAGTAAATGTCTTACTTAGCAAGTATAGCACGGGGTATGAAGGCTCAAAAGGGCTTGACACGGCTTAACTACATTAGCATTTTTAGTTGGTTTATTTTAACTTTATCCAAGTTACTACGTGTGAATGAAATCCCAGTTGCAACCCAATTAAATAGTGTAAGTGACATTAAGCATAAATAAACATCATATTCTAATCGAAAAGGATCCAGGCCGCTCGTGACCCTGAGCAAGGATATTGTTGGCACTTCTTACGGTCCAATATCAGAATTGGAGAATCCCGGTACTGGATGCAAGGAGTGTTCAGTGGTTTTCCTTATGGCTTAGAAAAAATTGTAAATATTCTGCAAGCGCACAGAATCACCGCTGTAGCACTTCACCTGGGAGTATCCCGAGGTATCGTAATTTATATTTCCGCAGGGAAGCTTTGGCAAGAATACTAGTGAACAGATATTCGAGACTATCAGAGAAGGGTACACGACTAAACAAGACAGGGGGTAAACGGTATTGGATAGGAGTGGATATACCGGACACACAGCTCAAGGGGTACTCGGATAAGGGAGAGAAGAGATAGATAGCTGGGAGGACAACGAGAAGAGATAAAGGATTCCTGGGTACTCTATCTATCTAGGCCAAGTGGTTAGAGATATAGTGGCTAAAGAGCCAGCACTAGTAGGTCTGGAATAAGTCTATTGTCTTCTTTGGGGACTACAGGGCCTCCGACACGCAGAAAGGGATGAGAAGGGGTGCCGACTACCCTGAACCTTGGGTCCTAGGACACCGGAACTAACGTGATGGGCTACAAAGACCGGAAGGGCTGTCACCACCTCCCGGTTCATAGTATCTACTTTATTCTACTTGTGCCTTATATAGTTGCTTCTACTTTAGTCTAGTTGCTTCTTTATTGTGTTTAGAGTATAGTCGGTTCTAGTTCCTAGTGCTCTTAGTTCTTGCTTAAGTCACCGCTAGTGTGAGCAGAATCGAAGAACCAATTAAGGCAGAGACTTAAGCAAGAACTAAGAGCACTAGGAACTAGAGCCAACTATAGTCTAAACACAATATAGAGGCAACTACACTAAAGTAGAAGCAACTATATAAGGCACAAGTAGAATAAAGTAGATACTATATTGATAACTTGAATGTCATACAAAAGATAAAGTAAAAGATATAAGAGCTATTACCAGAGCTTCTGAAGACGACTCCGGAACCTCCGAAGCACAGCTCGACTCGACTCTAACTCCCAACTAAACTAACCTAACTCTACTAGAAAGAAGTGGAAGAGCTCCTTGGCTTGAGTGTGTGTGTTACAAGTGTGATCAGGCCCTCTATTTATACTGTCCATAGGCGGTTTGGCAGTTGGGTAACCGCCAAGGCACCAGAGCATATCCTCCCTTGATTCGGGCGAAGAAGGTCGGTTCGGCCGAACCCTTGGATACACCGACCTGGCCACCAGGGGCCAGGATTTGGTCTGGGAGGCGGTTGCTGGTGCTGGGGGCGGTTCGGCCGAACTGGGGAGTTCGGCCGAACTGGGCCTGGCCCGTGGCCGGCCTCCCCAGCACCGCCTCTGGTCCTGGACCCCCTTGGGCCGGCCTTTGCTGATGTGGAACGTGTTCTGTGGGCCCAGAGTTGATGTGGCGTGGGTCCGGTTGAGTTGGCGGGCGTCCACTTGTCATTCGATGTGTTCGTTCGGTTGGCGATGACATGGATGGCTCCCGGTGGCATGTACGGCTAAGGTGGATAAACGGCCGAACATGTCGTTCGGCCGTTTCTGTCATTTCCAACCCCTATAGCACGTGTTTCGTGATGTTGTACCTGCAAACATTACACTCACCAAAACTCGTGGAACTTTATTAGAAATAAAACCTAAGTGCAAGGAATGTTGCATTGTCTCTCATTTTATCCCGAGTATTGGTGGTCGTATTTGGGTTGTAACGACCGCCAACAGCTATCATGATAGATTTACACTCTGTAGAGGTTTCGCCCTTTACCCACCAGTCGCGTAAAAGTTCAAAGGAACTTTGCACCCAACCACGCACATCAACACTACCGAGGTGTGATGCCATAGGGACGCTACGAGACTTTTCACAAGACTCCCTAACAAGACAGTAGCCGTTATGGTACAACACAGGCAGCATGACCCAAGGCACCGAGATTGACGTACGCCTATGGAGTCCACCATAGGGGGGTCAATAGCGTCCAATGCGCGGCACGCAGGCCAACAAGGAAAGTAAATGCGCAACGTGTAGAGCTTTCTCCCGCACTCACGGTGGCTCCCAACACGGGACTGTGCCTAACGAGGCATAGCCGACGGTACCCCCGTCCTTGGTGGATCAAACCATACTCTCACGAGTGATTCCCATAACGCCGTCGGCCCGTCGGTAACTACTGTTAAGCTAGAGCCGTACAAGCTACTTGTCCAAGACCAGAGCCATTATAGTTCTGGAGGTGGCGACAGGCTCCTGGGTTTCCGCTTTAAGAAACGGTCCTTACGGAGAGACACTAGGGCCTGGCACGCAGCTGACGCCCTAGTTCCCTTAATCAAGTTGCTAAAAAGCAGATTTTAGCATTAATGTTGAAGTGAACCATTAAATCAAGATTAACAATTATAAGTAAATGTGACAGTAGCTGCGCATAGCAAATAGTCTACCCATATGCATAAACCCAGGTAAATCAAGGCACAGGATAATTAAAACTAGGTACAACCTTAATGGGAAACAATTTAGACACATGCATGTATGAAGTAATGATTAAAAGGTGAATAGGTAGCAAGGATTGTCCGTGCTATGACTTGCCTCAAATCCGATATATACACTTTAGTCTTCGAGTCTTGATCTTCAATTCCTCTTCTTGAATCCCCTTGATGGCCTCCCTCTACTCGCAGCAATCATCGGGCACAACATACAAGCAAACAAACAAGAATAACTAAGAACAATATACCAAACAGTATAAACAGGACAAAAGGAGGCTACGAAACTATTCTACGCTTCACTACGAACACGTGAGCGCGAGAATCACATTAATCGGACCTAAAACGAGAAAGATACGGCGTTTACAAGTTTTAGGGGCTTAAACGTGAGGAAAGGGCATGGATGTAATTAACTTTTGAACTGAGTGGACGGCGGGTGCTAATACCAGAAAGTGGAGGGGCTTTTTGCTAATCAGCCAGAGCTGACCGGGGTTGACCAGTATGGGGCCCTTGGATCAAATCTGGGCGGCTCAGATTTAAAACGCGAAGGGGTATCGGGGTTCTAATCTGGACGGTTGGAAACAGATCGGAGGGCTCGGATTGGATCAGGGCTGGGGGGTTTATGTGCGGGAAGGGAATTGTTCCAGGGGTGTTTCGTGAAGTCTCCAAGACACAAGACAAGTTGTAAAGTTTTCATGATTCTCTAGGGGTCTGAACGCGAAATAGCCATTCTCCTTCCTTTGAATAGGCAGAGGAGCTCGCCGGCGCTCCTGGGGTTCTGCTCGCCGGCGATTTGGCGTGCGGAAAGCTCGGGTGACGCGCGCAAGGGAGGGAGGATGGAGAGGGGGCCAAGCGGGGGTGCTCACCGCGGCGGTGTTGGACGGCGGCGATCGGGATTTGAACCACGGCGGAGGCAGTGGGTCGGCGGCGAGCGGCTTCACGTGGACAGCAGTGCTCCCGCCGCGGTACGGCAACGAGGACTGGCCCGATGGATCCAGCTCGGCAAGGTGAAGCTCCTGACGGCGCTGGTCTTCCTCGACGGCGTCCATGGCTGGACTTGGCCGGTGGCGGGCGGCGCTCGGCATGGCGGCGGCGGCTCTGGTCGTCTTGCACGCCGGCGTTCTGGTGATCAAGGGCGACGAGTAGTTAGCGCGGGATGTAGAGGAGAGCTAGGGGAACTCAAGGGGCTGCTTACCGATAGAGAAGATGGCCGGGATTTGGCCCGCGACGGAGTTGTTGGCCGGCGGCGTGGCCCTCTCGTGGGGAGGCTCGTCTGGCGGCCAAACGGCGAGGAGGACGGGCGGAGGAGATGCGGCTTGGCGTCGCGATTCTCGTGGTGGTCCCAGCTCCGTCCGGCATCAACCGAGGCGGTGGCACGGCGGCAATGGCACCGACGGCGGCGCCTGGCCCGCGGCGAGCTCGGGCTGCGGCCTTTAAAGGGGCAGGCGCGGCGGCACGCATGCCGAGAAATCCGGCGGCGGCGCGCGCGTCTGTTGCCGCGGAGGGGCGACGGTGGCTGGGCCAAATGGGCCGGAGGGAAGTGGGCTGGCAGCTGGGCCGAGCGGAGCAGTGGGCCGCAGGGGGGAAGAGCGCTGGGTCTGAGCGGAGCTGCGCGCTCGGCCAGAGGTCTGGCGGGGGGTGCTGGGCTGGAGATGGTGTTGGTGACTGGGCCGAGCTGGGCCCACGCGCGGCTGGGCTGGACCGGGAGGAGAGGGAGGGCGCAGCGGGCCGAGTTGCTGGGCTGGTTGCTGGAGAAAGGAAAGGGAGCAAGAGTGGACTGAAGAAAAAGTTCGGGGTTGAAAACCGAACTCCGCCTAAACAACTCTTCTAAAGCTCAAACAAATGCGATTCAAATTCAAATTTAAATTAGATTTAAATTCTTATTTGAACTGCACACAAACAAAACTCGATGCAGCCAGCATGAATGCAACACACAACATTAAACCTATATTAGTTTTAATTTAATTTAGAAAATTGAGATTTTCCTACACTAAATTCCCTGTTAAATATATAAGGCTTGGAAAATTTTAGAAAATTGAGGAAAATATTTTATTAAATACGCTAAAAATTCACAACCCAAAATCCGAAAATTTTGGGGTGTGACAGCCTCCAACCTAGTTAAAGCCGTGCGGAGTATTTTCATGCGCCAATTCTGGCAAGTGTACGGCCGCGACACAGCTCGACGTTATGCCGCTGAAAGCCTGCAGAAGGTGTGTTGTCGCCTCGCACGTTCCTCTTGGTTTTTCTTTGTTCGCGACTAACCCTAGCTGTTTTTGCGCAGAGAAAGACGCGGCAAGCTCGTGACGATGAAGCTCGCAGACAAGCTGCCACAGCTGGTGCCGGAGCCCCCATTGGCGAAGCTGCAACTTCATCGAAGGTCCCTGAATCCACTGCCAGGCCATGATTGTTGTAATAGGGTAGATCTTTTAAACATTTTTTAACCCCGGCCGTTGTAATGAACACCTTTATCTGCGCAGGCTCCCGAAGGAGGGCCTGCGCAGCTCGTTCTTCCTCGTACTGTACGTAATGGGGCTTTGTGCGTTACTGGAACCGCGCTAAGCGCTTATCAGAAATGCTTTCCTGATGCCGGCTTCCCTTCTTTCTGGAGCTATTGTTGTCGAAGCTTTGCGGAACACACTTCCCTTATTGATCTGAGCTTCGATTCTTCTAATACTCTTTTGGTGATGCGCCTTCCTAACCTCGAAGCTGCCTCTGGACCCTGTGAAGGCCGTGAAGACTTCGAAGACTTCTATTATGCTTACAACCTGCGCCGCGATCCAACTGACCATGCTTACATTGTTGAACTTTCGTTCTGAATCATTGTATGACTGAGTCCATGCAAATTATTACTCGCTGAACTTTGTGTCCTTGTAAATCCTGAAAATTTTTCTCGGAGTTTAACATGGCTCATTCTAGCTTAAAAATTTTGTAAAGTAGCCTTCATTATTTTTTCTTGTTCACGAGCTCCTAAATAAGCTTTGGGAAGCGTCACCTCCCCTTTCTTAGCGAGGCGGGCCAAGATAAACTGTTCGAAGCTTAGAATGGCCTTCTTTTGCCTAAGAATTTTAAAAGCAAGCTTCGAATGATTTTTTGAGATTTCTCAATCATAGCCTCTGGCACTTTTTGCCGGGCTTATTTTGCTCGCGAGCTCCTCAATGAGCTTTGAAAAGCGTCACCTCCCCTTTCTTAGCGAGGCGAGCCAAAATAAACCTGTTCGAAGCTTAGCATAGCTTTCTTTTGCTTAAAAATTTTGTTGGCCAGCTTCGAACGATTTTTTTGACATTTCTAAGTCATAGCCTCTAGCGCTTTTTGCCGGGCTTGTTTTGCTCGCGAGCTCCTCAATGAGCTTTGAAAAGCGTCACCTCCCCTTTCTTAGCGAGGCGAGCCAAAATAAACCTGTTCGAAGCTTAGCATAGCTTTCTTTCGCTTAAAAATTTTGTTGGCTAGCTTCGTACGATTTTTTCGAAATTTCTCGATCACTGCCCCTGGCTCTTTTTGCCAGGCTTATTTTGTTTCTCTTTACTTTGAGCACGATACTTGTTAAGTTCTAATCAGTTTCACCTTGGTGATCTCTGATGGAACTTGGCCTTTTTGCCGAAACTGCGGCCCTTGTTGAAGGCTGCTTTTTCGGCCACGACACCTTTCTTTTGGGGGAAACTGTTGCTTTATAACTTAGCATATGTACAAAGGTGCTCGACTCATTATAAACCTCACCCCCGTTATGGGGTTTCCCCTGTGAGGAAAAGAGTACGAGACCTAAATTTGAAAATGAAAAAGAAACCTAAGAAAGAAAACTACGATACATTGTTTGTTTACACGTAGAACCTTTTGAGGTTGTCCGCATTCCAGGAATGCAGCAACTCGTTACCTTCTTCATCTAACAAATAGAAAGATCCTGGCCTGTTGCTTCTGCTGACCAGATATGGACCTTCCCAATTTTCTTGCAACTTCCCTGTTTTACCTTGCTTTAGCTTCAGAACATAGTCTCCTAATGCTATATCTTTTCTTACTACTTTCTTGTCCCTCCACTTTTTGGTCTCCTTTTGATATTTGTTGAGATTCGCTGCAGCCTGAAGCCTTTCACGTTCGACTAGGTCCTTATCCATGCCTTCACTGTTTTCTTCTTGGTTGAGGCTTGCTCTGCTGCTCTTGAATCTTAACTCTTCAGGTGACATTGCCTCTTCTCCAAACAATAATTTGAAAGGCGTGAATTGAGTTGTCCTAGATTTTGTTGTATTATGGGACCAGACTACCTTGGTTAGCTCATCTGTTCACTTGCTCTTTTTTCAGTTCCACCAGCCTTTTCTTGACGCCTTCGAAAATGATGCCATTGGCTCTTTCAACCGCCCCATTTGACTGCGGATGATATACCGATGCGAACTTTGGGGTTGTACCGATGGAATGACAAAATTCTTTGAACACTTCGCTGTCGAATTGCTTTCCGTTGTCGATTGTCACTTCTCTGGGTACACCTCTCTGGGTACACCGAAGCGACAGACAATGTTTTGCCAGAAGAACTTCTTGATTGATGCAGCTGTGATGTTTACTAACGGCTTAGCTTCTATCCATTTAGTGAAATATTCTACTGCCACCACCGCAAACTTGTAGTTGCCCTGCGCCGTTGGTAATGGCCCTACAATGTCAATTCCCCACCTCTGCAACGGCCATGTTGGAGAGATCAGCTGGGTAGCAGCTCCTGGAGTTCTTTGCTGCTTTGCGAACTTTTGGCAAGCTTCGCATGTTTTGACTATTTGCTGCGCGTCCCTTAATGCCATTGGCCAATAGAACCCTTGCCTGAAGGCCTTTCCTGCCAAGGCTCTGGGACCTATGTGTGATCCACACCATCCGCTATGGATTTCTTTCAGCAATTCTATGCCTTCTTCCTGAGCTATGCATTTGAGGAGCGGAGCAGTGACACCCAACTTAAACAGCTCATCTGCGATTAAGGTGTAACTCCTGCACCTTTGCTCCATTCTCTTGGTTTCGGACGTGGAATCGGGCTCGCATTTTCCTCTCAAGAAAGCGATGATGGGGGCTCTACAATCTTCGTCCTGAATTGCTAGCACCCAGGATACCGTAACTGGCTTTTCTTTTACTGAGGGACACTTTAGTATCTCGAAGAATACATCAGGGGGCAGTTTTTCTTTTCTTGCTGCTGCTTTGGCTAAGGCGTCAGCCTCCCCGTTCTGGCTTCTAGGCCAAAACTCCACGGTATAGCCTTTGAACTGCCTCTCCATCCTTCTCACCATCTCCAAATACTTGACCAGCTCTGGATTCCTGGCCACGCTCTCCTTTTCTACTTGATCTGTGATGACTTGAGAATCCGTCTTCACTGTACAAACTTTCGCTCCCAATGCTCTTGCTTTCCGCAATCCGAGCAATAACGCTTCATATTCTGCCACATTATTTGAACATTTGTCTTCCTCTTTGTAAAAATCCAATCTTACTGCGTATCACAGCTTCGCTCCATTAGGTGATGTGATTACGGCCGCGGCCCCCGCGCCATCTCTCCCCCAGGCTCTGTCGCAAGTGATGAACCACTCTGGCTCTGACTTGATTTGTTGATCCGAGCCCGGCGAAGTCCGATCTGCTACAAAGTCAGCTAACACCTGAGACTTAATTGCCGTTCTTTTCTCGTATGCCACTGGGAGACTGGACATTTCAGCCGCCCATTTACGAATGCGACTTGGAGCCTCTTTGTTGTTGAATATTTCCTTGAGGGGTTGGTCCGATAGAACCACCACCTTATGCGCTCCGAAATAATGCCTCAGCTTTCTTGAGCTCATAACGACTGCGTATGCTATTTTTTCGAGCTCCGAATACGCCTTCTTGGAATCTGTCAAGGCTTTCGAGACAAAGTATGCTGGTGACTGAATTTTTACACCTTGGACTTCCTTTTCCTGTACCAACGCCGCGCTTACAGCGGACTCTGTTGCTGCTAAATAAAGGAATAAAGTTGCTCCTGGCTCAGGTGGTGACATGATAGTCAGATGATGTAAATAGTCCTTTAACTCTTGGAAGGCTTTCTTTTGCTCAAGCCCCCAAGTGAACTTGGTTGCAGACCTTAGAGTTTTGAAGAACGGCAAGCTTCGCTCTGCAGA
>OAMR01000077.1:331652-349777 GCA_900205405.1 Echinochloa crus-galli | reverse complement strand
TGCGCTGACGTATGGGGCCCACCTGTCATACACTGTGTGTCACTGACCAGTGGGGCCCACTAACTAGAGCTGACTTGACCGTTGACCCGTTGACCAAGTCAACGCTGACGTCATCAAGGCCCGACGATGACGTCAGCAAAGCCGGCCCCACTGATGACGTCATGCTGACGTCAGCAGTGGGGTCCGCAAAGAAAAACAGACATAAATCAGCCTGCTGCTGTCTCTTATACACATCTAGATGTGTATAAGAGACAGATCCTAGGCGGACCCCACTGCTGACGTCAGCATGACGTCATGATGACGTCAGCAGGCTGATTTATGTCTGTTTTTCTTTCTGGAAAATCATTTAATATTTTCAAAAAATGATTTAAACTTCGAAAATTTATAATAAATCAACCGTAGCTCGGAAAAATATGAAACCAGTTTCTATATTTTTCTAAAATCATGACCTACGCGTTAGTGTAGAGTTTGGTGTTCTTTGGGTCTTCCTTCCTTGCTGTCTTGGTGTTTCATTGCTAGTAGCCGCGTCTTATTTTATTTATCGCAACCTTAGGAGCACCAGGAGGAGAAGCAGGGGGGCTCTTTTGCAAAAATCGCAGGGCTGACCGGTATCCTGCGGTTTGACTCGGGGGCGGCCGGATCTGAGCCATTGGATATACCTATTAGACATGCTATTAGAATGCTAGCGCTTTACTTTAATCGCATGATGAACCTGTACTGCCTTTGTTATTATCCTGTTACCTTGCTATCCTATTATCCACTGAATATTAAATGCTATGCTTGCATGTGTTGGGATGGTTGTGATCTGATCCTCTTGGCGTGAGTTGTGGGTGGTTTGGGATGAGTAGTGCAGCTAGGCGGTGTAAGCGAGTAATAACAACCCGATCGTTTGATCGGGGTGCTTGGGGACTACACTCGGGTAGTTCCTGTGGTGTACCTGTTGCGGGTACAGTAGTCCCTGCGGAGTGCCTGTTGCGGGTACATGGTTACTTGGATACCTTTTGAGGAGTTGGGCGGCAATACCTGTAATGGGTGCCGATTGCGGACCGTTGCGGCGGATCGCTTTTGATGCTAATACTCGCTTTATCGACAATTAAGGACCGAGTCGAGACCGTCTTTCAGACGTGGATTACAGTGCTCACCGTCTACCCAGAATTGGGAGGGTTCCAGCAAGCCTACTTAGTGCGGTGCTAGACCTGTAGGAGATTCGAGTTTGATATGTGTAAGGGGGACTCGTTGCGACATACTCTCCCTGATTTACCATGGCCCCCGACTGGCCCTGGTGGGAAGGTTTCACGACCCTGGGGCAGCTGTTAGCTCAGATTGTTTCCCGAGCCCAGGGAGACAGTATGGCACCGTTACTTCTTAGGGTCTTTGCTGTGGGCTGTGTCTCAAGTTGGCTGATCCCCAACTGCAGCCCGGATGGTTCCAGGAGCGCAACCTCTGCAGAGTGAAAAACTATACGTATAGCCGTGTCCACGGTTATGGACGACCTCATCTGGATTGCTTGAGACTAGCATGGGAATTCTGCTTTCTTTCCTCATCCTTGGTTTGGGTTATGAGAGGTTGGTCCAGCTGAGGCTGTTGAGACAAGGTGGGGAGGGAGCTCACCGAGTCGACTAGTGAGTGAAAGGTGTTGGTGATTGATATTTGTGGGAACCTGCTGAGGCAGGTAGAGCCCATCGTGGTTGTGAGAGAAGGTTGTTTTGGGGAGTGTGATCTCTCTGGTGAGGAAAGGTGCTGGTGAAAAGATGAACTTGGGTTTATTGCTGCTGCGCGCATAGGAAAAACCCCAGCTTATATTCCTTGATCATTTTATTACTAGTTTAGGCCACTTTATAGCTTGCATCATATTATGGTTGGTGACCTGAACATGTCCCATTTCCTTGGGGACAGACTTTGGGTGGACAGGAGAAGACTCCGAGCACGAGTTCAACCAGGATGGATGGTACGATTGAAGGGTTTCGCGTGCGCTCAAGTATGCCTGCGGGAGTGGACCCGATGATTTAGCTACCGCTGCGTAGCTGTTCTCATTGTCGATTTAGCCCAGAGGGCTTGTACCAGATCGTTATGTTTTGTATATGTCATGTACTGGATCTTTATCGCTATATGGATGTGATATTCTTCTGAAATGAGTTCTGTACGAGATAGCTGCTATTCCTGGGACTATCTCAAGGGTACAGGGAGTCGGATTCTTGTCGTTGAGAATCCGGTTCGTTTCAAAGTATACTGGTGACTGAGTTTTTACACCTTGGACTTCCTTTTCCTGTACCAACGCCGCGCTTACAGCAGACTCTGTTGCTGCTAAATAAAGAAATAAAGTTGCTCCTGGCTCAGGTGGTGACATGATAGTCAGATGATGTAAATAGTCCTTTAACTCTTGGAAGGCTTTCTTTTGCTCAAGCCCTCAACTGAACTTGGTTGCAGACCTTAGAGTTTTGAAGAACGGCAAGCTTCGCTCTGCAGACTTGGCAATAAACCTGTTCAATGCTGCTATTCTTCCCGTGAGCTTTTGCACATCATTTCTTGTTTTTGGCTCTTCCATGTTGATAAGGGCTTTGACCTTATCTCTATTAGCTTCAATTCCCTTTATTGATACTAGACAGCCTAAAATCTTTCCTTTTCTTATCCCGAAAACACATTTCTCGGGATTCAGCTTTAAACCTGCCGCCCTCATGTTGGCGAAGGTTTCTGCTAAATCTGTTACATGGTCTGATCTTGCCTTGCTTTTTACCACGATATCATCCACGTATGCCAACAAATTTCTTGGAATTTGGTCTTTGAATACTACCTTCGACATTCTGGAAAACGTTGGCCCAGCGTTTTTCAATCCCTCCGGCATTTTGACGAAGCAATAGGTTCCTGAAGGTGTGATGAAACTCGTGCATTCTTCGTCTTCCTTTCTCATCCAAATTTGATGATATCCTGAGAAGCAGTCCAGCAAAGATAACATCTCGCTATTGGCGGCTTCTTCCACTACCCTGTCAATTCTTGGCAGAGGGAAGTCATCTTTGGGGCAAAACTTGTTTAGAACTGTGAAATCCACGCACATCCTCCACTTGCCGTTTTTCTTTTTCACCGGCACCGTGTTTGCCAGCCATGTGGGGTACTTGACCTCTCTAATGACATGGGCCTCCAGTAACCTTTGAACCTCAGCTTTTACCGCCAAGACCTTGTCATCTGACATTTTCCTGAGCTTTTGCTTTCTAGGCCTTACAGTTTTGTCAATGTTGAGGCTGTGTTCAATGATGGACCTGCTTACACCATGCAAATCTTTGGAAGACCAGGCGAAGACGTCCTTGTTACTGCAGAGAAACCTGATTAAATTTGCCTCTTCTTCTTTTTCGAGATCCGCTCTGATGATGACCTGCCTGTCCATGACTGCTGGGTCTAACGAAACTCTCTTCGTTTCTTGATCAGGCTGTATTGGTATCTTCTCCCTGTCTACCTTTTCCTTCTGACTGAGGTCTGCAACTTCTGCTTGATTCAAGATGTGCACATTGCGATGCCTGGGGGTTTCGCCCTTCTCTATGTTTCTAGCCACTTGCTGACTTCCGAACACAGTGATTACCCCTCTTAATGCTGGCATTTTCATGCATAAATACGGCTGGTGAACGACTGCCTCAAACTTGTTCAGAAACCCCCGACCAAAAATTGCCAAGTATGGAAAGTAAATATCCACCACATCGAAGGTTACGTATTCTATTCTCGCATTTGACAAATCTCCGAAGGAAACTGGTAACTCGATCTTTCTCAAGACTGGCACTCTCTTTCCCCCAAAGCCGCAAAGAGGGTTGTCAGCTGGCTGCAACCCCGCTCGGTCTAACTTCATTTCTGTAAAGGTGCTTGCAAAAATGATGTCAGCGGAGCTTCCAGTGTCTACCAAGATTCTTCCTATCTTCCATCTGGCTATGTTGGCCTCAATGACTAAAGCATCGTTGTGAGGGAAATTTGTGAGTTTGAGATCTTGTTCAGTAAATGTAATTGGTATGTGAGACCATCTCGATCTGACCATTGGACCTTCGACTGAGATATTATTAACACTTCTGAAGTAGTCCTGCCTTTGCCTCTTGCTTTGAAATTGCATGGATGACCCCCCTGATATGGGCATGATCATCCCTACCGTTGGCAAACAACTCGCTTGGCTGCCCTTGTCCTCCTCTTTTGGGTTTTGCAGTGCCTCGATTTCGTTGAAGGTGAGATTAACCATAGGTGGGGCCGAAGCTGCTTGATTGCTTCGCAGGGGTGGCAATTGAGCCGGTTGATAAGAGAATGCTTGAACATTTCTTGTCGATGGTTGAACAAAAGGTGCTTGTGGGCCATTCTGAAAGTTTTGACGAGATGCCCAATTTACGCTTTGAGACATTGAGGGAGCTGTTCCTTCTGTTTGGACTTTTTCTGCCGCCATTCTTTCCAAGACCTTTTTGCTTTCAGGGCAAAACTTTGTTCCATGTCCTGCTTCTCCACCATGAAATATGCAATAATATTTTCTTTCCTCTTGAGGTTGTCTCCCTCGACCTCTGCCTCTGCCTCTGTTGAACTTTCCTCCTCTACTTCCACCATTATCCCTCTCACTGCTCTTCCAATTTGGGAATTCTTCGTTCGAAGGTAATGAAGGCTGGATAAAGTTCTGGTTATCCGCACTATGAGCTTCGACGTTATAGACCGCTTGCTGATTTTGGTGGAACCACTTCCTTTGGCTGCTTCCCTGCTGGTCCCAACGATTTACTTGCATGTTACCCTGTGTTTGCTTAATTCTCTTGGCCTCTTCTGACCTTCTCCTGAAGTCCTTGTCAGCTCTACTCCATTTCTCGAAGGCTAGATACAAATCATTCATCAAAGTTGGAGGCTCTCTTGCAAAGCAGTTTGCGCAAGGTCCTATCCTAAGGCCCTTGATACAAGCCTCGATTGCTACCTCGTCTGGTACCTTTGGTGCTTGAGCCCTGAGCTGGATGAACCGCTGGAAATAAGACTGCAAAGGTTCCCTCTCTTCCTGAATACAACTGAACAAGTCGCTGCTATTGAGCGAATCCCTTTTTATCCCTTTGAAGTTTTCCAGGAACTTGCTTCTTAAATCTTGCCAAGATTGAATGGACAAAGGCTTCAACTAGGAATACCAGTTCAGCGCTATGCCTTCGCACGCTATGACAAAAGACTTGGCTAAAACTGTATCATCACCACCTGTCGAAGCTATGGCCGCTTCGTAGGCCATGAGAAACTGCCTGGCATCCTCAGTTCCGTTCAACTTTGGTATCGGATGCCCTCTGTGCGTTGGAGGCCAAGCTGCTAGCTGTAGACAGGGTACTAATGGATCAGCATTGTCTATTGGTCTGGAGATTATGGTGCTTCTAAATGGATTTGAGATGTCTACCGCTGTTGGAGTTCCAAGCAAGTGTTGTTCTCGAGCCTCAAAAGTTTCGCCTATGGAATCCAGCTCTGACTACTTCTTGGTCATTGCTTGCAACTCTGCCTGCAACTTTGCCAATCTTGCTTTTGTTTCTATGAGCTCCTGCTTAACTGCCATAGCGCGCTGTGCTGCTGATGATTCCGTCATCATTTTCGCCTTCTCTTTCTCTAACCGCGCTAACTCTTGTTTGGCTAGTTCGAGCTCTTGAGTTTCTTCTTTCTCTGGGCTTGAGATGATTGTGTGTGGTATAGAAGTAGCAGCTCTTGCTTTCCTGACCTTTGCTGCTACAATCTGAGCTCTCTTCCTATTTCTTGAAACTTCAGACCTGCTTGCGTGTGGACTTGAATCTAAGATTGTTGGCTGTTCGGACCCTAGCGGAGGTAACTCTTTGCCAATGGGAGATTCGGAGCTTGTTCCCTCTTTGCCCAACTCAGCTTTACCCCCTGACGCCATGTGAGTTTTCTCCCGAGCACACACAAACGGTGGGCGCCAACTGTTGGTTTTGAATCCTTAGCCTTACTCAAGACCACCAGTACATGAAAGTAATCAGATTGACTCAATGAAATTCACAGTAACCTTTTCAGAATTTCAAACGTCATCCCCCTAAAAAGGGGCGCTAGGACCTCCTTTTATAGGGGGACTCATATGATACAAAATACAAGTCTGCCCTTTCAACGGTACCCACCAACAAGTTACAGGGGTTGACTAACCGACCATTACTAAGGACAAAAGAGACATTTTATATACATGACGTACACCATTTGACTACTGCACAAGATTTACATGACGTGATCGACTATCCAATAAAGTAAAGACCTACTTTGCACTCTCCACTTCAACAAAGATCCTTGGGTGTGCTTGCTCCTACTCCTCACAATCTCGATCGAAGGTGTTGGCAGTGTTGACAAGCTCCCGAAAGATTCCCAGCGATCTTCGCCATTTCTATTCCGTTCCATGAACTACTTTACCTTCGTTTCTTTTCGCTGGCTCCTCCTTCGTCACAAACTTACTCCGTAGCATTTCAATGCTCTTGAACTCGAAGGTCACCCCGGCCCTGTCTCTGTGTTCCAAATCTTCGGGTTACCTTCGATTGTAATTTCGTTCTGTTGACAGCCAAAATTGGCAGTCACCCGGACAAACCGGTCTGACCAGTTTGCCAAACCGGTCAGACCGATTTTGATATGTAATTCGAGTAGGTTTAGGATTCCGAGTTTAATCCCATATTGTAACCGACTCATGAGGGGTAAGACTTTCCCGGCCTGTAAATATAAAGGCTAGAAGGCCGATTGAGGTATTCCAATCGAATCAACATCAATTTTATCTCTACTTTTGTCTCTCAAACCCTAAACACTTTTCCAACCCTAATTGCTGTCCTTTGCTCGTCTCCGCGACGTACTAAGGCGTTCTAAGTGCCGATGTACTAAGGCGTTCTATGTGGCCTGCCGACCCTAGAGCAACCCTAGATTGCTTGAGCTCCGACGGGGTCCCTCCCGAGCTCGAGTTTCTAGGTCTTCATGACCTCCTGTCAGAAAGCAGTCTGACCAGTTTTAGGAACCAGTCAGACCGGTTTGCCGAGGGAGGCCGGGTGTTGGCCGTGGTGACGGCCGTGCTGCGTTTTCGAGTGTGTTGTCGCATCTTTGTGTCAACATACTTTTTGGCGACTCCGCTGGGGACGATTAATCTGGTTGTAAAACTGATCTAATCTACTCCAAAGATGTCGGGAGCTACTTGCAACCTCGACAAGAACAACATCATCACCGCGACGCTGGAAGAGCTCACGGACGAGGAGCGGAAGCGGTATCTGATTGCTGAGGAGCACTTCAAGGCACAATTCTTGAAGGGCTTCAAGAAGGATCGCGGTGGTTTCGTCAAGAGAGTTGAGGAGTTCGTTATGCCGGCTTTCAAGCTATCAGACGACAAGGTTGAAGAACTTCCTAAGGTAACCGGTGAATCCTCATCCTCTGATTTCATGCAACAAGTGACTCATATGATGGATGAAAAATTAAAAGCTGCACACGCCGCTACTAGTGAGTTACTTGTTAGTATGGTTGGTAATCTTGATAAAAATAAAAGTATTGTAGAAACAGATCCTAGTACGTCAGGCATACCAGAAAACCTTATAGATCCAAATTTAGGTATGCCGGCGAATTACTATTCAGGACAACCACCTCATCCTGGTTCGGTCCACGAACCGGTCAGACCGGTTTACGCAACCGGTCCGACCGGTTTGGCTACTTCAGTTGGTCAGACCGGTTCCATGGGTGTTGGTGCAACAAATGCGATGGTTTTAGCTAATTCAGCTGCTTCTGGTTCTGTTTTTACTCCTCCTATTACTACTGTTGTGGGAAGCTCACCCAATGGATCTGGCACTTCGTCTAGGCCGATTCCAAATGCTTCTCAAGGTTCAACGCTTACTACATCTCGTTATACATCTAGTGCAAGCTATCAAGCCGATTTCTCTAAGTTCAAAGAGGATCTGGCTAATACAATTAAAACTAAACTTGGGATTGATTTGGGTAACTCACGCTTGTATCAAAAACCATATCCTCCTGAGTTTAATTTAGTTCCTTATCCTAATGGTTGGCGTGTTCCTGAGTTTGTTAAATTCAATGGTGAAGATAATCGTACTACTTGGGAGCATGTTAGTCAATATATTTTGCAGTTAGGAGAAGCAAGTTTCTATGAACCATTGCGCATTCGTTTATTCTCATTAACTTTGACTGGAACTGCTTTCTCCTGGTTTTCTTCGCTTGCTCCTAATTCTATTCAAACTTGGACTCAATTGGAGCGTAAATTTCATGATCACTTCTTTAGCGGAGAAAATGAAACTAAATTGACAGATTTAACATCTATTAGACAAGGCCGAGAGGAATCGGCTATAGATTATTTCAGAAGATTTAAGGATACAAAAAATAGATGTTTTAATTTGTCAATCTCTGAAAAAGATTTAGCAGATTTAGCTTTTGCTGGCTTGCGGTCTCATTTAAAGGAAAAATTAGAAGGGTTTGATTTTCTTTCTATTATTCACTTGCAAATGGAGGTCATGAGTTTAGAGCTTAAGTTAAAGAATTCAAGACAATCTGCTAAACCTCATCGTTCCAATGTGCATATTGTTGATAATGATTCTGATAGTTCGGATGATGAAAGTAAAGAGATTTATGCTGCTGAGTTTGTTTGGCCATCAAAAGCTAAGCCTTGTTCTTGTCCTTCATTGAAGCCGGTTCAGAAAAATCGGCGAGAGGAAGTTAAATTTACTTTTGATGTTGCCAAATGTGATCGTGTTTTTGATGAGTTGCTTAAGAATGGTTTTATTAAACTTTCTCATGCAATTCCACCAGCCGATCAATTGAAAAATCACGCATATTGTAAGTGGCATAATTCTTTTTCGCATGCTACTAATGATTGCAATGTTTTTCGACGACAGGTACAATCGGCTATTAATGAAGGTCGATTAGTACTAGCTGAGATGCAAGTTGATAAGGCTCCTTTCCCTGTTCATACTCTGAATTTGAATACCAAGGTGCTGATTCGGCCGGAACAAGCCGATGGAGCAAAAGGTAAGAATGTGGTGATCGGAGATCCAAGGCTGGAAAAAGTTGATATTTAATCTCTGGTCAGAAATGCTTGGAAAGACTTTGGATGGAAAAGAGTCTCTGAAGATTACTATTAACACATCAAGGCCCGGGGGGCAAGAAAGTTCCTCAGAAGAAAATCGGTCCGCTGATCAGGCGAAACCGGTCAGACCGGTTTCCCAAATCGGTCAGACCGGTTTGCCCCTGGACCGACCTAGGACTTTCAAGCCCAAGCGTCCCGAAGTGGGTACTTGGAAGATGAATGAACCCAAAGTGAAATGTACGGTTCTGAAGCAAGGGCCTACTTTTTCTCAGCTCCTGAACAAGTACACAAAGGCCGTTCAAGGTGATCGGCCGGTAAAAAAGAGACCAAGGTCACCAATGCGTGGAGATGGTTATCCAGAGAACAATAGGCGCCGTGGTGATGTTATTACTGTTTATCCACCACAGAAGATATATGCTACCATGCCATGGGCACCTCCCGCGTCAAATTCTCCATATCCAACATGGGATCAAGGGATGTGGATGCAATGCTTTCCAATGCCACAACCACCTCAAGATTACATGGGTAATGGTCCTAGAATTTCAGTGCATGACCGATTGGGCTCACATCAATCAGGTCCGGCGCCAGCTCATAAAGCGGTCAGACCGGTTTTAAACCGATCAGACCGGTTTCGGTCTAAACAAAAACAATTTGTTCTTCCCAAGCAAGAATACCGTGTCAAGGAGAAGAAGGAGGATATGCAGCCCATGGTTGATCCAAAAGGAACCAAGAACAGTGGATTTGTGACAGTTGGCGAAGTTCCAGTGGCTATGCAAAATTTGAGTAAAAAGCCGATAGTTATTGGAAATTCTGCTCCTATGGCAATTAAAAGGCCGATCATGGCTAATGATCATGAGGCTAGCAGCAGCAAGACTGTAAAAGATGTATTTCAACCAAAGTGGTGTCCTTCCGGGTTGACTCACACACAAAAGAGAAAATTACAACGCTTGCGAAACAAAGAAAAAAGGGAACAGGAAGCTGAAAAGCTGAGGGATGAGCAATTCAACAAATATAGGCCTATGATTCCTCAGACCAAGACGTGGCAAGTTAAATCAGTTGTGCAGCCAGCAGCACAACCGGTCAGACCGGTTTCAGAATCCGGTCAGACCGGTTTGAGTGCCGCAGAAGCGATCAGACCGGTTTCTGGAACCGGTCAGACCGGTTTGGAGACAGAGGCAGGAGCTGAGGTTACTTTGACCACCAATGAAGATACAATTCCTCCAATTCCTCCAGTGGTTGAAGATGAAGAGTTAGTTGACTTTGAGCCTTCTCCAGAGCGCGACAATATGGAGGTCAACGTCGTCTATTTGTCTCCAGATTATTTTGTAGTGCCGGAGGAGGAAATTGCTCATCTTCAGCTAGGACCTCGAGATGCTATATTTCAGAAGCCTAAAGAATCAGAGTGTTATGTCAAACCAATGTGATTAAACATATGTTATCAACGGAAAGCCAATTTCACGTATGTTGGTTGATGGTGGAGCTATTGTGAATCTTATGCCATATGCCCTCTACAAGAAAATTGGTGGTAAAGACGAAGATCTTATCAAGACAAACATGACGGTCAGTGGAGTCGGTGGAGGTGATCCCATTGGCGCTAAGGGAGTGGCTTCTATGGAGTTGACCGTCGGGAGCAAGACTATTGCTACGCCCTTCTTCGTCTCGGAGGTGCAAGGTAACTTTAGTTTAATTCTTGGTCGTGATTGGATTCATGCAAATCAATGTGTACCGTATACCTTGCACCAATGCCTTATTCAGTGGATCAGCGATGAAGTTGAAGTTGTGAATGGTGACACTTCTTCCTTTGTTTGCAATGGCCGATTCCGATTCTCTTAGTGCAAATGAGAAGGTCCAATGTTTGTCGGGCATGGATTTGACCGACTACGAGCTTATCAGCTGCACCAAAGATGGTTTTGTTCCTGCTACATTAAAGCCGATGGAGAATCGGTTGAATTACTTGCTGTAATTAATGGAGCGGACAGATCAATCAGGCAAAACCGGTCAGACCGTTTCGAGAACCGGTCAGACCGGTTTGGATCTGAACAGTGCTCGACGAGGCAAACCGGTTAAACCGTTTCTGGAAACTGGTCAGACCGGTTTAAGACTGGACAGTGGCTTCAAGACCGAATTGATCATCATCGGTCGAATACAAGTGGTATGTTTGAAGCTGTTGAAGATCTGGGTGATATGGATAAATTGGGTCAAGGATTTACATCAGCCGACCCTTTAGAAAAAATAGATATTGGTGATGGACTATTCCTAGGCCAACTTTTGTGAACAAAAATTTATCGGTTGAATATAAAGCCGAATTAATAAAGTTGTTGAAAGAATATGTTGATTGTTTTGCTTGGGAATACTGTGAGATGCCTGGTTTAAGTCGTGACTTAGTTGAGCATCGATTACCAATTAAGACCGGTTTTAGACCTTTTAAGCAATCGGCTAGACGTTTTAATCCCGCTATTTATGACCGAATAAAAGAAGAAATTAATCGTTTATTAGATGCTGGTTTTATTCGGACTTGTCGTTATGCGGAATTCTTTTTCTCATGCGACCCACGATTGCAATGTTTTTCGACGACAGGTACAATCGGCCCTTAATGAAGGTCGATTGGTGCTCGCTGAAATGCAAGTTGACAAAGCTCCTTTCCCTGTTCATACCTTGGATGTAAACACCAAGATGCTGATTCGGCCGGAACAAGCCGATGGAGCTAAAGGGAAGAACGTGGTGATTGGAGATCCAAGGCCGGAAAAAGTTGATGACAAAGTTCCGGCCAGAACAGTGATGATTGGGAGGACTCTTGATGGTAAAGAGTCTTTGAAAATTACAATTAATACATCAAGACCCGGGGGACAAGGAAGTTCTTTGGAAGAAAATCGGTTCGCTAGCCAGGCGAAACCGGTCAGCTGGATCCAGCCATCCAGTAGCTTCGCGACGCCGACTATTTTCAACTTTGAAACATGCTCCGATCCAGTAGGTCAGCGCGCCCGCATGAGATGCATGGGACGTGGAGGCGCCGTGTTCGTTTGGATTGTTTCCAGCGAGATTCTTGTGGCGACTGGAAATCTAAGTGGTTTACCATTGGTAAGTAGTTTGGAGCCTCTTGAAAACTTCATTGAGTCATATTACTTTGTTGCCTTTGTAATAATTAATTGCTTATGTATTGAAAATAGTAGGAAACCATTCGTCGAGTTGTCCGGAGAGAGATGGGTGGTATCCCAAGTGATAGGTCGGAGATTACCAAAAGTATGATACTGATGGAAACCTCCTTGGAGTGGCCCGATCTTCACGTCAGTAGGATAATAATCACCAGATAACTTGCTGCGAACAGCGGGATAACTAGCTTTAACCTGCCAAGGTTGGTTGCGACCAAGCGACGGGGAGAGAGGCACCAAAACTGCGAAGACTTCGACTTGATCTCCGAACGACCGCAGAACCACAAACCGGGACTAATCCACACAAAACGGCGCAGCCGAACTGGCAACCGTAGAGCACGAAGTAGCGGACCCGAGAGGGATCTCTTCACAAGTCCAAGTAGAACAAGGAAGAACAAGGGTGTGCAAGGCACTCAGCAGCTCGGCTGCAAGAAAACCATATGTGGTTGTCTAATTCATTCAAATGATCAAAGATTGTTTTTACAGGAGCATGTAGGTAATATTTATACTAGGAACAACCCTCCTAGATAGGTATGAACTGAACTAGCCACGTTGGAAGGGGAAAAGCCAACAGTTGAAGCATTCACGAAGTGCTCTTTGGTTCTCGCGTGCCTTTCCATCTTCTGGCAGTGGTCACTAATATGACCATTACTCCTTATTGGGAAGTCCAAATTATAAGCCGTTTCTTGGGTTGGAAAGTGGACTTCATAAGCTTTCCAAACATGTATAATATGTACCATGAAACTGAACAGGTTAATGCAGACTTGGACGACAATTGGAAGCACTTGTCAGCACTCGCACGACTGTTGGACTTTTTGTACAGTCTCCACCATTTTTATAAGAGACAGGTATATAGCGTCCTTTNNGATCTCCGAACGACCGCAGAACCACAAACCGGGACTAATCCACACAAAACGGCGCAGCCGAACTGGCAACCGTAGAGCACGAAGTAGCGGACCCGAGAGGGATCTCTTCACAAGTCCAAGTAGAACAAGGAAGAACAAGGGTGTGCAAGGCACTCAGCAGCTCGGCTGCAAGAAAACCATATGTGGTTGTCTAATTCATTCAAATGATCAAAGATTGTTTTTACAGGAGCATGTAGGTAATATTTATACTAGGAACAACCCTCCTAGATAGGTATGAACTGAACTAGCCACGTTGGAAGGGGAAAAGCCAACAGTTGAAGCATTCACGAAGTGCTCTTTGGTTCTCGCGTGCCTTTCCATCTTCTGGCAGTGGTCACTAATATGACCATTACTCCTTATTGGGAAGTCCAAATGATAAGCCGTTTGTTGGGTTGGAAAGTGGACTTCATAAGCTTTCCAACCATGTATAATATGTACCATGAAACGGAACAGGTTAATGCAAACTTGGACGACAATTGGAAGCACTTGTCAGCACTCGCACGACTGTTGGACTTTGTGTACAGTCTCCACCATTTTGGTCATTACTATTTATTGGCACGTCCAATGAACATGAGGTTTGTTGCATTGGAAAATAGACTTCATATGCGTTCCATCAAGTACTTGGGGGCCTCCAGAACCTTTGGGAATCGAGAGTTATGGTCGATTCAATGTGAAGGTCCGAACTGATCAGGACATGGTCCGAACTGGTCGTCCGAAGTGATCAAAACATGGTCCGAACTGGTCTTCCGAACGAACTGATCAAAACATGGTCCGAACTGGTCTTCCGAACGAACTGATCAAAACATGGTCCGAACTGGTCTTCCGAACGAACTGATCAAAACATGGTCCGAACTGGTCTTCCGAACGAACTGATCAAAACATGGTCCGAACTGGTCTTCCGAACGAACTGATCAAAACATGGTCCGAACTGGTCTTCCGAACGAACTGATCAAAACATGGTCCGAACTGGTCTTCCGACCGACCTGATCAAAACATGGTCCGAACTTGTTGTCCGAACTGATTAAACTGAACTTTGGTTCCTTATTAATCCATTCCTTGTGGTCCGGTGCATAACTATTTAAAGTATAATCCTTCTCTTCATGTGTGAACCTGAGTAGCAATAGAGTACACGACTTAGGCAGTATATAATTCTCATTGCTATTATTATGTAACTCAGAGAGGAAAGTTTGCACCTCTTGTTCGAGTAACTTGGCACGGCTGCGTGTAATCGGTCCTTTATATGCTTGTGTAGGTGCTTGGCTTGGTGTAACCTGAGTTGAGCTTGTGTCTTGGGGTGTATCTTGAGTTTGGCTTGGTGTAACTTTTGTCATACCCGATGGTGTAAGCGATGCAACCGGTGTAACCGATGAACTCGGGTTACGTATGGTTCGGATGTCCTCATCATCCTCCCCCTCTTGAAAAGTAGTCGTCCTCGACTCTTCCAATCCAAAGAAAGGAGAAGGATCGGCGACATTGAAGCTTGTACTCACACCATAAGTGCTTGGAAGATCAATTTCATATGCATTGTCATTGATCTTGCGAAGCACTTTGAATGGACCATCAGCTCGGGGCTGCAACTTGCTCTTGCGTTGTTCAGGAAAGCGCTCCTTCCTTAGGTGCACCCAAACCATGTCTCCTGGTTCAAACAACATCTTCTTGCGCCCTTTGTTGGCATGCTTCGCGTACTGCTTGGTCATCTTTTCAATGTTTGCTTGTGCTCGGTGGTGAAGTTTCTTGACAAATTCAGCACGTTTGCTTGCATCAAAGTTCACACGTTCCTGCATAGGCAAAGGCAATAGATCGATGGGAGCAGCAGGTTTGAAACCATATACAATTTCAAATGGACAGAATTTTGTGGTTGAGTGTACCGCCCTGTTATATACAAATTCCACATGAGGCAAGCTTTCTTCCCATAGCTTCAATTTTTTCTTTAGAACAGCCCGCAACAATGTTGACAATGTACGATTGACAACTTCTGTTTGTCCATCCGTTTATGGATGACATGTTGTGGAGAACAACAATCTCGTTCCAAGTTTTCCCCACAAAGTCTTCCAAAAGTAGCTCAGAAATTTGGTGTCACGATCTGAAACAATAGTCCGAGGTACACCATGAAGACGCACAATTTCCCTGAAAAATAATTCAGCAATGTGTGAAGCATCGTCGCTCTTATGACAGGGAATAAAATGTGCCATTTTACTAAATCGATCAACCACAACAAAGATTAAATCCCTCCCCCTCTTGGTTCGGGGTAAACCAAGAATAAAGTCCATAGAAATGTCTTCTCATGGAACACTAGGAATATGCAAGGGGGTGTATAAACCATGAGGGTTCAAGCGAGACTTAGCTTTGTGGTAGGTTGCGCAACGTAGCACGTATCTCTCCACATCTCTTCACATCTTTGGCCAAAAGAAATGATCAGCCAATACCTGCTCTGTTTTCTTGGCACCAAAGTGGCCCATAAGTCCACCGGCATGAGCTTCCTGCAATGCGTGTAATCGGTCCTTTATATGCTTGTGTAGGTGCTTGGCTTGGTGTAACCTGAGTTGAGCTTGTGTCTTGGGGTGTATCTTGAGTTTGGCTTGGTGTAACTTTTGTCATACCCGATGGTGTAAGCGATGCAACCGGTGTAACCGATGAACTCGGGTTACGTATGGTTCGGATAAGAATTTTTGCATCAAGTTGGGACAGCAAGGCATGTCATCTAGACAAAGCATCCGCAACAATATTTTCATTCCCTTTCTTGTACTTGATAATGTAAGGAAAAGATTCAATTAATTCACTCCATTTAGCATGTCTTTTGTTCAGTTTTAGTTGACCCTTTATATGTTTCAATGATTCATGATCTAAATGTATCACAAATTCTTTGGGCAAAAGGTAGTGTTGCCAAGTTTCCAAACTCCTCACAAGAGCATAAAGTTCTTTATCATAAACTGAATAATTGAGAGCTCATCCACTTAGCTTTTCACTGAAATATGCAATGGGTCTTCCTACTTGCATGAGCACACCTCCAATCCCAACACCACTTGCATCGCATTCAATTTCAAAGGTCTTACCAAAATCTGGAAGTGCAAGGAGTGGAGCTGATGTTAACTTCAGCTTCAATTCTGAGCTGATGACAATTTCATCTTCAACTCTTCAAATGCCTTCGCTTGTGTGTCACCCCATCGGAATGGTACATCCTTTTTTGTCAACTCATTGATTGGGATGATTGTCCCCATCAAACCGACGGTAGAAGCCAGCAAGTCCAAGGAAGCTTCGTACTTGGCTCACATTTTGTGGGGGCAGCCACTCTCGAATAGCTTTGATCTTTTCCTCATCCACCTCCACACCATGAGCTGAAACGACAAAACCAAGAAACACAACCTTGTCGGTGCAAAAGGTGCACTTGGCAAGGTTAGCATACAAGCATTCCTTCCTCAAAACAACAAGAACACATTTTATATGTTCAACATGTTCGTCAATAGACTTGCTGTAAATTAATATATCATCGAAATAAACAACAACAAACTTGCCAATGAAGGCCCTTAGCACATGATTCGTCAACCTCATAAATGTGCTAGGTGCATTGGTCAATCCAAAAGGCATCACCAACCATTCATACAACCCAAACTTGGTTTTGAAGCCTGTTAATTCATCTCCTTCTCTCATTCGAATTTGGTGAGAGCCACTTCGCAAATCAATTTTTGTAAAAATGACAGCACCACAAAGTTCATCAAGCATGTCATCAAGTCGAGGTATGGGATGTCTATACCTAATGGTGATGTTATTAATGGCTCAACAAACAACACACATCCTCCATGAACCATCTTTCTTGGGAACTAAAAGAACAGGAACAGCACAAGGTGAGAGACTTTCCTTGACATAACCTTTGTTGATGAGTTCTTGCACTTGACGCTGAATTTCTTTTGTCTCCTCCGGGTTCATGCGGTATGGTGCACGATTAGGAAGTGGAGCACCAGGAACAAGGTCGATTCGGTGTTCAATCCCTCTCTTTGGTGGCAGCCCTGGCGGTACTTCCTCCGGAAACACATCTTCATATTCCTGTAACACATCAAAAACAGCACTAGGCAAAGTAGAGGGTAAGTCATTAGTGGAAAGAAAGTTGCCCTTGTACAGGAGTACAAAGAACATAGCATTAGGTGCACTCAATTCTTTTAAATCCCCTTTCCTAGCCATCATGACTAATCCCTCTTTTCCCTTTGGTTCGGCTCTTTGCAGTTGTGGAGTTTTATTTGGCTTTGAAGACACTCCCTCACTATGAATGTGGCTCACTCGTAAGTGGTTCTCGCTCTCTCGCTGTTTTCTTTTCAGATCATCCTTCAAAATTTCCTCCGGTGACAAAGGAAGCAAAGTGATGCACTGTCCTTTGTACATGAGAATAGCCTTGTTGGTACGACCACAAATCTGTACATCGCGGTCATATAACCATGGTCGGCCCAACAATAATTGACATGCTTGCATTGGCACCACATCACACTCCACATGATCGCTATATCGCCCAATAGAGAAAGGGACAGTCACAATATTGCTTACACGCAGCGTACCACACTCATTTAACCATTGAATCTTGTAAGGAGAAGGATGACGCCGCTGCTTTAGCCCCAATCGCTCAACCAATTCCTGACATGCAATATTATTGCAGCTGCCATTATCAATAATGATTCGACAAAGCTTGTCTTTGATCATGCCTCGGGTGTGAAAAAGATTGTGCCGCTGATTATTCTCTTCTCGAACAGCAGTGACACTAAGCACTCGCTGAGAAATGAAGCAATTATTGTCACCGTCATCAGGTTGAATCTCACTCTCATCATTCACAATTTCTTCATCATACTTTGGGACAGTTTCCTCATCACTTTCAGATTCCCATTCACCGTGCTCATTCACAATCATGGTTCTTCGACTAGGACATTGTGCAGCAACGTGTCCTCGACCTTGGCACTTGTGACAAACAATGCCTCGGCTATTGGAAGAAGATGCAACAGCTGATGCAATGGAAGGGGCTGCTGTACTTGCACTCGGACGTCGCTGTTCTTGCTGAATTGTAGGTGA
>OAMR01000077.1:291543-316903 GCA_900205405.1 Echinochloa crus-galli | reverse complement strand
TTTATAACTATAATAGCTGTCTCTTATACACATCTCTGCTGCAAGTTTACCACCAACTTGAGAAATTACAGATATGAACTTTGAGATACACGATCCGCAAAAACAGCCCCTTTCTCTTGTCTTTTCTCTTCTCTTTTTTTTCTCTTTCGTTGATTCTTTCTTTCACACTTTTTTTTGTCTCTGATTTTTTTGACACTAACAACAAACAAAATATAACATATGAGGGGTGAGGAAAAAAATTTATAAGAGTACGGCGGAAGAACAACGATGGTAACTGGCAACACGATGAACGCAACGAACACAAAGTAACAGTACCACGAAAAGGCTATAGGATTTTTTTGTGTGGCTTTTTAGTGGACTGTAGGATATGGCAAAATAAATATATATGGTGGGTGAAAACAGTAATAAATGATGAACGAAAATGATAGATGGGTGGGTGATAATAAAACCTACCGTGACAACTCCTCTGATTACCACAACATGATAGGTCGGAGATCACCAAAAGTATGATACTGATGGAAACCTCCTTGGAGTGGCCCGATCTTCACGTCAACAACCTTGTCGGTGCAAAAGGTGCACTTGGCAAGGTTAGCATACAAGCATTCCTTCCTCAAAACAGCAAGCACACATTTTATATGTCCAACATGTTCATCAATAGACTTGCTGTAAATTAATATATCATCAAAATAAACAACAACAAACTTGCCAATGAAGGCCCTAAGCACATGATTCATCAACCGTATAAATGTGCTAGGTGCATTGGTCAATCCAAAAGGCATCACCAACCATTCATACAACCCAAACTTGGTTTTGAAGGCTGTTTTCCATTCATCTCCTTCTCTCATTCGAATTTGGTGATAGCCACTTCGTCATATGCGTTCCATCAAGTACTTGGTGGCCTCCAGAACCTTTGGGAATCGAGAGTTATGGTCGATTCAATGTGAAGGTCCGAACTGATCAGGACATGGTCCGAACTGGTCGTCCGAAGTGATCAAAACATGGTCCGAACTGGTCTTCCGACCGACCTGATCAAAACATGGTCCGAACTTGTTGTCCGAACTGATTAAACTGAACTTTGGTTCCTTATTAATCCATTCCTTGTGGTCCGGTGCATAACTATTTAAAGTATAATCCTTCTCTTCATGTGTGAACCTGAGTAGCATTAGAGTACACGACTTAGGCAGTATATAATTCTCATTGCTATTATGATGTAACTCAGAGAGGAAAGTTTGCACCTCTTGTTCGAGTAACTTGGCACGGCTGCGTGTAATCGGTCCTTTATATGCTTGTGTAGGTGCTTGGCTTGGTGTAACCTGAGTTGAGCTTGTGTCTTGGGGTGTATCTTGAGTTTGGCTTGGTGTAACTTTTGTCATACCCGATGGTGTAAGCGATGCAACCGGTGTAACCGATGAACTCGGGTTACGTATGGTTCGGATGTCCTCATCACGTTCAGACTTTATGTGGCAGCTGAAGAAAGAGTTATTGGAGCTGTTTTGACTCAAGAAATAGAGGCTAAGGAGTATGTGATTGCTTATATAAGCCGACGGCTCATTGATGCAGAAACAAGGCATACTTTCATTGAAAAATTATGCTTATCATTATATAATGCTTGCACTCAATTGAGACATTATTTATTATCTAGCACTTGCATCGTGTTATGTCAAACCGATGTGATTAAACATATGTTGCAAAAGCCGATTTCAAGTGGAAGAATCGGTAAATGGGCTTATTTAGTTGAATATGATTTGGCTTGTGAACCTCTAAAGTCTATGAAAGGCCAAATTGTAGCTGATTTTATTGTTGAGCATCTGATAAATGATACTTGTGAATTCGACGTCGGTTATGTTGCTAGAAGAGCTTCATGTCAACAATGTGGCTAAGGGTGATCGGTTTGTGGTGATGGGCAAGGAATTGGTGCTGTTTTGATTTCTCCAAGTGGCGCCGTTTTTGAGTTTTCAAACCGATTGGAAGAAAAGCGAACCAATAATCAAGTTGAATATGAAGCTCTTCTATTCGGCTTGGAATTTTTGCAAGATATGGGAATGAAGCATGTTGAAACCTTTGGTGATTCACTCCTGGTAGTACATCATGTATCTAAGGTATGCCAATGTTATAATGGTTTACTAAATGCATATCTTGATAGATGCCTCGATATCATTGCTTCTTTTGATGAATTTACTATCAAGCATATTCCAAGAGAGAAAAATGGCCAGGCTAATACTCTGGCTCAGAAAGCATCTGGTTATATGGTTGCAAAGAAATATTTCTATCTCCAAAAACCGATGCAATCAAAAGCCGAGGTGCAGGTTCTGGACGAACCGGTCCAACCGGTTTCTCAAACCGGTCTGACCGCTTCGTCTCCTGACAGCAGCAAAAATATTTTGGATGATGCTAATCGTCCCAAGATCGAAGATCAGGACTGGAGGGTTCCTATTATTGCTTATTTGAAGGATCCTGATCGTGGTGCAGAAAGAAATATTCGGCGAATATCATTCAAATATATTTTGCTTAACGACGAGCTTTATCGTCGAACCGCCAAAGATGTACTTTTGAAGTGTTTGAACTCGGATCAGTCCAGAGTTGCTATGGGAGAAGTTCATGAAGGTATTTGTGGCACGCATCAATCGGCTCCCAAGATGAAGTGGTTACTTAGACGAGCCGGTTTTTATTGGCCTTCTATGATGGCGGATTGTTTCAAATATTATAAAAGGTGTGAAGAATGTCAGAAATTTGGAGATTTGCAATTAGTACCTACTGCATTGATGCATCCTATTATCAAGCCATGGCCGTTTCGAGGTTGGGGATTGGATTTTATTGGACAAATTAATCCTCCATCATCAAAGGGACATCGCTTCGTGTTGGTTGCTATGGATTATTTTACTAAGTGGACCGAAGTGATTCCTTTGAAGAATATGACACATAGAGAGGTAATTGAGTTTATTACACAAAATATTATTCATAGATTCGGTATCCCTCAAACTTTAACAACGGATCAAGGTACTTCGTTTATATCAAAGGAGGTACGTGAATTTGCCGAATCCTATAAGATTAAATTGCTCAATTCATCTCCATACTACGCTCAGGCTAATGGTCAAGCCGAGTCAAGTAATAAAGTTTTGATCAAATTAATCAAGCAAAAGATAGAAGAAAATCCTTAAAGATGGCATGAAGTTTTATCCGAAGCATTATGGGCTCATCGTATATCTAGACATGGTGCTACTAAAGTTACTCCTTTTGAGCTTGTGTATGGTCAAGAGGCCGTTTTACCCGTCGAGGTAAATCTGGACGCTTATAGATTGGCTAAACAAAATGACCTTGATGCTGTTGATTACCACAATTTGATATAGGACAATATTGATGAGGTAACCGACAAACGATTGAAAGCTTTGAAGGAGATTGAGAAAGATAAGCTTCGGGTTGCTAAAACTTACAACAAAAAAGTACGAGGAAAATATTTTCAGATTGGTGAACTTGTTTGGAAGACGATCTTGCCTATTGGGACGAAAAGCAACAAGTTTGGTAAATGGTCACTGAGTTGGGAAGGACCATATAGAGTTATCAAAGTTATTTTTGGGAATTCTTATATGCTGGAGACATTGCAAGGAGATCATTTTCCTAGATCTATCGACGGAAGATATTTGAAGAAATTCTATCCAAGTGTTTGGCAAGACGCATAAAGATTAATGGCCGATAGATTTTTGATATCGCCCTTAGAATAATTTTTAGCTCCTGAATTGTAATCATTTGTATATTGCTTTTTAGTTCTCAAGTTCACTAAAAACGCAGGGGGGCATGCGTTGACAGCCAAAATTGGCAGTCACCCGGACAAACCGGTCTGACCGGTTTGCCAAACCGGTCTGACCGGTTTGCCAAACCGGTCAGGCCGGTTTTGATATGTAATTCGAGTAGGTTTAGGATTCCGAGTTTAATCACATATTGTAACCGACTCATGAGGGGTAAGACTTCACCGGCCTATAAATATAAAGGCTAGAAGGCCGATTGAGGTATTCCAATCGAATCAACATCAATTTTATCTCTACTTTTGTTTCTCAAACCCTAAACACTTTTCCAACCCTAATTGTTGTCCTTTGCTCGTCTCCGCGACGTACTAAGGCGTTCTAGGTGGCCTGCCGACCCTAGAGCAACCCTAGATTGCTTGAGCTCCGACGGGGTCCCTCCCGAGCTTGAGTTTCTAGGTCTTCACGACCTCCTGTCAGAAAGTGGTCTGACCGGTTCTAGGAACCGGTCTGACCGGTTTTGCCGAGGGAGGCCGGGTGTTGGCCGTGGTGACGGCCGTGCTGCGTTTTCGAGTGTGTTGTCGCATCTTTGTGTCAACACGTTCCCTGTATCGCGTCGAACCTTTGTGTTAACCGAGGTCCGTACTATTGTCGGAGGTGAAGCCTTTCTGAAATTCGGGCCCCAACAAACGGGTTTGTGTCAAACTGGCTCAAACCTTTTGGTACAAATCGGTCTGAACACAACCTTTAACCCAATTTTCTATATTTATGTCAAGTTGCTTAATTCTCTGTGCCAGATACTCTCTCCTTCCTTTTATAAGAGGGAGGGACAAACAATCAATTTTTTTTTCTGGATAATCAAATGTATGGATTTTCACCATTTCTTTTGTGGATAATAATGCCCATGACTGACAATTTTTTTGTGCTAGTCTAAAATGTAATTGGACCTATGCGGACATCATCGGTGCTTACAAAGAAAAAAATAGCATTCATCAAAGAACCTTTACATGCTTAAACAATAAACAATTACTAATCACTAGGATACTCTGGTAGGCGCACTTTGTGAAACTTGATAGCTTTTTTGAACAAGGCTTCTACTCCAGCACAACATCAAACACGGCTAGATGCTTCTCCCTGGCCATATCCAGCGCTGGAGTCCAGAAGAGGATCCGAAGACTGCCATCCATCCTCCCCTGTTTCTTTGCTGCTTTGGGAGGCCTTGCTGTTCATATAGATCGCGTAGATGATAAGCTGGATGGTGCCCAGTACGAAGCCTATCCCATTGGGGATCTGCAGAGGTCACGTACAGAAGAAAACGAGCAGTGTAACTATGTGAGTGATCTCTTGCATTAACGCTTGAATGGCAGACTTACCCCAAGGAAGATGTCTCGGTCAAGCACGGCGTACGTTGCCCAGATGCCTCCGTTGAGGAAGAGGAAGAAGGACAGGAAGAAGGGCATGAACTCCACGCTCTTGGTGGTGATCACCGTTTTCTGTATGCGCACCACATTTATTGAAAACAAATTTTGTCAAAGAAACCTTTAGTGTTGATTGAAATGTAAAACGTAAACTAGATGATATCCAAAGAAAGTGGGTACGGTATAATGGTGTATGACAAAACTGCTTTAAGTTTGGATCAGGAGGATGCAGAAAGCAACACTGATTGAAGGTGGGTCTGACTGAATTTGGCGACGGGTTGGTGTCACTTTCGATGGAAACCAAACAAAAACATAGAGAACCAACCGCCATCCAACAAGGCCCACAAGAACATTGGCCTGTCCTGATGGCCCAATAGGTGTACTTCTATGAATCGCCATGGGCTACACTGCTTTTACTGCTACATCATACGGTTTATGCACGTGCTTCGATTAATTCATTCAAACGACACAATGCACTGACGTGAGGCTGCCACGTCACGCAAATATCAGCGTTGTTGCTTTTACCCCGTGGTTCATTTCAACAACCGTAGAAGAGCTCTTTTTTTGAATTATTAAGTTGTACCGGCCTTATGTATCCCATGTTTCACCAATATATGATTGTGCCCGGTTTATCCATAACAATATATATTTGAATAGCTACTGCTTGCACGAAATGTTATGTACCTATAGCAATAAAAGAAGAGTAGACAATACGAGTTTTTGTATGAGGATCATTTAACTAGACAAGACATCACTAACTCATCTTGAAATAAAGAAAAGTAGTGTTAGGTAATCATCGCACAGAAATGGTTTGGAAGAAACAGGTACCGTACAAGATAGTGCAAGTGGACGTTGACCGATATTTTGTATATCTCTTACGAAATCTATTGCATTTTAAAATTACATATAATATATTTATTGTGACTGCGTATATGAAAGTTCTTATAGTTGGATCTGGAACTGAAAGTTGTCTCTATTCATTCCAAATCAATTAAAAGTTAAACATTTTCTTTGAAGTAAATCACTTGTAAACCTTAATTACATATTAACTTGGAGCTCTAATTTGTGGAAATTGCTCTTGTAATTTTAAGCATGGCAAAGGAAACAAAGAAACCAATTCGATTTAGCATCGCAAATGAAACAAAGAAAATCCTTGAAACCAATGCTTTATTAAAGATTCATCAAGCTAAATATGTTTTTATGTTCTATGCATTTTAAATACTCTTCCCGCAAGTGGAAGAGGGATCAGTAAGAAAAAAAATATATAGGAAAGCAGGGGATCCTGGAACAGTCTGCCGCAACAAAATCTTATTGTGTATTGTAATATATCCCTGATATACAATTCTACCAAAAGAATATGAAGTGTAGTTTTAAAATTTGTTACTATCCCTAGTTTCTTGGTGCACGTCTTTTAAGATTTGTCTGGAGTTTGTCAATAACACTTTATTTGATAGACAATAATGAAAGGACAGCACAACAGAAAAAAATAGTTGACACGAGCCTATCCATAAACACCAATTGTGGACACAAATAGATCGCCAGATGGGAAATATCTCTATTAGCTTTATTCTCAATTATATCGCCAATCTTGAACTAGTATTTATTTATCTGTGCCTCAAGCACCATCATGATTAAAAAATACAAGATCATTGAGTCACTTATCTGCATCTGCACATGACAAATAATTTCATCACTGAGTGTTATTTTGCGTAGCCTTTTCTGGTCCACCACCAACAACCCCCAAAGTTAAAATTTTGTCAATTACAACTTACAGGTCAGACTTGACTGACATTGTTATAAAGTTGAGGTGTTCTCAGTGTTGGTCTAGTTATGTAGAGAGAGAAAGAAAGTACCTTTCAAAATCCAATACACGGGAAACAAATAAAGCCTAATTATTAAAAGGGAAAAGGACGATTAATTAGTATATAAACATGCTAGGAAAAACCTTACCATAGCAGCAAGGGGAGACCCGTACATGAGCACATTGAGGCAGGCACATATCATTCCAATCACCATGATTCTCAAGTCTAATTCACTGATGGCGAATGTGGTGGCAGCAAACACAACTCCAAAGCCACCAATGTCCAACGCTACCGCCAGCTTTGTGGTCTTAACCTGCACAAAGAATTGCAGCAAAGGAACCAATAAGATGCTAGCTTGTAGTGTGTCGTTACTATTTTAAAGGCAAGGTTGCAGTGCTTAAAGATCCCATCACAGACCAGAATTGTATATACATGGTCTGTCTCTTATACACATCTAGATGTGTATAAGAGACAGGTGGCGGTCACACTTGTAAACCTTAATTACATATTAACTTGGAGCTCTAATTTGTGGAAATTGCTCTTGTAATTTTAAGCATGGCAAAGGAAACAAAGAAACCAATTCGATTTAGCATCGCAAATGAAACAAAGAAAATCCTTGAAACCAATGCTTTATTAAAGATTCATCGAGCTAAATATGTTTTTATGTTCTATGCATTTTAAATACTCTTCCCGCAAGTGGAAGAGGGATCAGTAAGAAAAAAAATATATAGGAAAGCAGGGGATCCTGGAACAGTCTGCCGCAACAAAATCTTATTGTGTATTGTAATATATCCCTGATATAATTCTACCAAAAGAATATGAAGTATAGTTTTGAAATATGTCACTATCATATCCCTAATTTTTTGGTGCACATGTCTTTTAAGAATTTGTCTGGACTTTGCCAATAGTACTTTATTTGGTAGACAATAATGAAAGGACAGCACAACAGAAAAAAATAGTTGACACGAGCCTATCCATAAACACCAATTGTGGACACAAATAGATCGCCAGATGGGAAATATCTCTATTAGCATTATTCTCAATTATATCGCCAATCTTGAACTAGTATTTATTTGTCTGTGCCTCAAGAACCATCAAGATTAAAAAATACAAGATCATTGAGTCACTTATCTGCATCTGCACATGACAAATAATTTCATCACTGAGTGTTATTTTGCGTAGCCTTTTCTGGTCCACCACCAACAACCCCCAAAGTTAAAATTTTGTCAATTACAACTTACAGGTCAGACTTGACTGACATTGTTATAAAGTTGAGGTGTTCTCAGTGTTGGTCTAGTTATGTAGAGAGAGAAAGAAAGTACCTTTCAAAATCCAATACACGGGAAACAAATAAAGCCTAATTATTAAAAGGGAAAAGGACGATTAATTAGTATATAAACATGCTAGGAAAAACCTTACCATAGCAGCAAGGGGAGACCCGTACATGAGCACATTGAGGCAGGCACATATCATTCCAATCACCATGATTCTCAAGTCTAATTCACTGATGGCGAATGTGGTGGCAGCAAACACAACTCCAAAGCCACCAATGTCCAACGCTACCGCCAGCTTTGTGGTCTTAACCTGCACAAAGAATTGCAACAAAGGAACTAATAAGATGCTAGCTTGTAGTGTGCTATACTATTTTAAAGCCAAGGTTGCAGTGCTTAAAGATCCCATCACAGACCAGAATTGTATATACATGGTAGTCATATATAACTAATATATACAGTATATCTGAAAAATGACAGTCAACGTTTCCAAATTTATATTTATTCAAATTTCAGCAAACCAGCCGATCCAGGTTGAAATAGAGGGATTAAGGATTCAAATATATAGTATAACAGCATTGCTGAATTGAGGACAGAGTTATGAACTATGAGTCGGGCCAGCATGTTTGCAATTTAGGAACTGAGAATGTGACTGAACAGCAGAAACATTTAGTTCGAAAAAAAAGATACAAAAGTTATGGCGGTGTGTGTAGAGGTAATCTGTTGTCGGATGCCTCACCCTTGTGGCGTGATCGGCGGCATAGACGATGAAGAGGACGACGTAGATGGCCTCCATGACGGCCCCAAAGCCATTGACGGTGGCGATGAGGAGGCCATCAGGCTTGGTGAGGCCGTAGTAGAGCCACAGCAGCGCGTTGAGCAGCGTGAACACGTACGGCGCCGATTCGAACTCCTCCGTCGACCCGCTCCTCACGATCCTCCAGAACGTCTTGCTGCATGCATGATGGATGGTGGCCGTACGTTTTTAGGAAATTGAAAGAAAAGTTTTTTGCAGGAATACAGTAAAGATACTTACATAGGAGATACGAAGACTAGAACCGAGATGATGTTGCCTGCAAGGAGAAAAGATGGATTGTAAGACTCTAACAAAGCAAAAGAATGAAGAGATAGAGCACATCAGTAATGAGAGAGAGAGAGAGAGAGAGAGAGGGAGAGAGAGAGAGAGAGAGACGCCCTCCATACATGCGTACCTATGATGCCGATGATGAAGAGGGTGGAATCCATGGAAGCTGGCTGATAGGGAGCTAGACGGAGGGTGTCGCCCACAGCAGGCTCAAATGAGAAGGAAAATGGTGGATCCAATCCAAATAAGCTGGAGAGTACACGACGATCCAGTCAGCAGCTCAGTTGTGTCCCTGCTGCCTAGAGGATGGGCAAGAGGGAGAGAGGACCAGCAGGCAGCAGCCAGCAGTGCCACTGATGCATATATCAAGCATGGGAGAGACAGGCCGGGCCCGCCGGTCAGACAGACGACGTGTGTACGTAACACATTAACCGTGATTCCTTGCAGTAGCATGAACGTGAGAACGAGTCAGGCCTCCCGCCTCCGTGTAAAACATGGATATATTTGTAAAAGAACTTACGCAACCGGCTTCATAAGTTCATAGCGCTAGACGGATGGATCTCTATGTCGTCCACCTGTGAGTAGGGTGGTAACGGATCATGGTCCGTTTGTTCCTTCACAATCTATCTTGGCCCTAACAAAATTTAGCTCAAAAACTGTATTATTTTGATCTGGCCCTAATCCGGCCCGATCCTTAAAATTTATAGTACAAAAGTGAGCGCCCTTTACCACCCCTACCTGTGATGTGAGGAGTGTATGTAGTTGACTAAAGAGGGGCTGACCGATCGATGTGTAAATAAAGGATATGAAACTGTCTGTTTAGTTAGTAAATTACTGTTGAAAGTACGCACCTCTATATATCTTTAAATAAATTGTTAAACACTGCTCTACTGAGATCTGGTTAAAGATGTCCTTTTAATAAAATATAAAAAGAGACGCTGGTTCCCATTAACATGCGGTGTAGAGAGAACTTGAGATCTCATCACCGTTTGGTCATATATATACTAGCTTGAGTATTGTTGATCTCAGTGAGGATCTTAGTTTTATTTCTCAGTTGCGCTCGTCTAGGTTGAACTTAGCTTGTTAAACAGGATTTAGGATAGCGTACAAGCAAGAAACCGCGTCTGATGTAGTTAGGTGCAAAGGGTGTTCTTGATCAAGATCAGGTCATGTGCTTGGTCGCTTTTGATATCCAAATATTTGCCGCAAATATAACTCTCAGGTCGTCCACCAAAAACAAATTTAAAAACATGAGCTTCACATTCTTCACACACACTACGACAGCTACACCGACGCATCCGAGAGTCCATTTCTCATTACATGCATGGCTACAAACAAACCACTTGGAATCATAGGCACCAAGATATAAAGCCAAGTTAGATCGAGTCTCGTATAGTACGTACTCGCAAACGTCTACCCTGGCTCCCCCTGTTAATTGTTTCTTACTGTTGAAGTAACAGTATGTGTGCCAACTAGTAGTATATATATATAGCTCGTGCTTGCTGTGGATTGTGCTGAATGATGCAGTGACCTATTAACGGATCTGGTCTATCTATAATGTTCATTAAAAAGGGTTGTACTGTGAATCATCATGATAAAAATGCAATAGCACAAACTTTACCATTCCAACACCAAAAGCTACCTTTGCAAAGAATTTTTTGAGGGTACAACGATCCTATTATTACCCTAATCCAGTTAAGTTTGATGAGGTGGAAGAGACAGCCAGCCAGGGAACCACAAAGCTCTGCAGTAGTGCACGCCACCTATATATATGTCACTGTCATTGATCAAATCAGGCTATAAAACATAGCACAACAGCTGGGGTACTGTATAACACTCGCTCCTGTGTCAGCTCTTTTTTTTAGACAAGTTGACCCTGTTTAGTTACCAGTCACATCATCAAACTTCTAAAAATTCTCTCTCCAAACTTCACTATTCACCTATCACATCAAATCTCTCATCATGCATGGAGTACTAAACGTGGGTAAATAAAAAAACTAGTTACATGGTTTTGATGTACATGACGAGGCGAATCTTTTAAACCTAGTTAGGTCATGATAGGACAATGTTTACCACAAACAAACGAAAAGTGCTACAGTGTCCGATGTGACTTTTTCACTTCACTTTTCCAGGAACTAAACACCCCCAAGCTGGTGTGTCAGCTCTTGAAATGCAATAAGCACGAGAAAGGGACAGAATGGAGCATAGCAGAACGACAACGGCTTTTTCGTTGGTTTGTTATCCGCCCTGTTAGCTCCCAGTCATATCATCAAATTTCTAAATATTCTCTCTCCAAACTTCACTATTCACCTATCACATCAAATCTCTCTCCTCATGCATGGAGTACTAAACGCGAGTAAATAATAAAACTAGTTACATGGTTTTGATGTACACGACGAGACGAATCTTTTAAGCCTAGTTAGGTCATGGTAGGACAATTTTACCACAAACAAAGAAAAGTGCTACAGTGTCCGATGTGACTTTTTCACTTCACTTTTACCTTTTTCAGGAACTAAACACCCCTGATGTAATATTGAAGATCCGTGCAATAATTCGATAGATTTTGTTGCCTTGGCCCTGCTTGGGTCATCAATCTGTACTGTAGTTGGATGCAACTGTGATACGTCTCATAAATGCAGTGGACGGGCATCACTGGCGGAGCTATGTAGGGGCCAAAGTGGGCCATGGCCCCCCCTTGCTTCGGTGAAAGTTCCATAGAAGTGGAGAGAAAATAGCACTAATACTATCTACTGCATGCTAACTCGGCCAGGCTTCTGTATTTTGCTTAGAGAAATGTATACATGTTTAACTTCTCACACCCTTTGCTGATTGCTTTCCCAATTACCTCAGTTCTTTTTTAAGGCTTGGATTGAGCCCTTCGTATTCTCAATGTAAATAGAAACATGTTTTGCAATCTGAGACCTTGAACTGCACGCACATGTAGCCTATATCCAACAAGCTCTCTCCACATACAAAACATGGACGTTATCTAATGTTTAAGCAGGCTACTCATTGATTTCTCTTCTTCATAAGCCACATTCGAATAACTACTTGCAATCATGACGTCTTCTTCATTAGTCTTCTGCTAGCTTGTTGTCTCAATATGCTAGCTCACCAACTGTACCATACATAGCCTTCAAGTATGCAGGCTAGTTTGCTTATCGCTGCCGGTAATTCATTTTGCCGAATCTCGTTGAGACCTTTGCATATTGATTACTTTCTCACCGCTACTTATACTTTTTCATTGCAGTTAATTAGTTTAGTTGTACATAATATAATAATATAATACTTGAGTTGTATAGTTAATGAAATTAGTGTGAAATTGGCCCCCCCTTGACTTCGATCCTAGCTCCGCCACTGACGGGCATCATTCCAACACAAATCACAGAACCAATTACAGGAACATGTCTGCTAGCTTCTTCATCAATCTCCAGTAATAAGATGCTACATCTACATATAAACATCACGTGTGCTGCTAACTTAGTGGAGAGAGATGCTTGGAGAGACCGCAGAAGCAATCTGAGCATATGGACCCATCCATCCATCCATCTGGACCATGTCGTTTTCTTTCCCTGCTGCTGCTCAACAAACCCTACCACGAAACGACGTGATGTACAACGACGCCAAGAAGAGCGCGCGCGCACGCTCGGCCATGAATCGAACACGTCCTCCGTCTCCGGCTCCGGCTCCTCGCAACCATCGCCGGCCGCCGGCATCGATGGCCGCGGCGAAAGAGAAAGCACAGCGGGAATGGAGCTTCTGGCCCACGTCGCTCGGCTCGACTCGATCGATCCGCGTTGCCATCGATCTTTACTTGCTGTCGAGATGGCTCCCGCTCGTATTATGCAGCTTTCGTTTGGTGGAATAAAGAATCATGAATGCCAGCGAAATTTGGATCATTTTTTTGCAAGCGACAACAACCAAAAAGATCTCGTCGAATACTGTCGTCTATATTTGAAACGGTTGAACGACGTTTCTTGAAATAGAAGCGGTTCTGCATGCATCTGGTGATTAAGCAAATTATTAATCACTGAAGATGCAGTGGGTTCCCTGCTTGCCTTGTCATCTTCCCCAAGCTCATCAGAGACGGATAACGATGAGTAGTGATCGGGTCGGGCCGCACAAGATCAGAACTATACACGTACAGGTCTTATCTTGGACCCCCAATACGCAACCACACAAGAACTTGTTTAGTTTTGCACGCGGTTCCGTTCTTAATATTATCCTCTGCCGTCGCGTCTCATGCGGTACGGTTGTGTGCAAGCCATCCTAATGCGGGTGTGAAAAGGAATGTCGTCTGAGTATTAAGACGTGAAGCAGGGTAGGTCGTATCATCACAATTATCCACAACCACCCATGAGTTAACAACTACTCCAACACGTTGAAAAGTATCGACCGACGAGATGATATCAGAGAGCAATAGACAAAATTGAGAATGACAGCTAGGTAGCCAGAACCGCCGCGGGCCAGGGAAAAATGGTTGGACCTGCTACTGCCTACTGGGCCAAGCTAACAAAAATGCACAGGGAATATTTTTTGTGTCCCATTCCATCTCTAGAATTTTTCTCAGATTTTTTAGAAGCTTAGGAATATTTTTTGTGGTTTAATAAATATTTATGAGATTTATTATCAATTGAAAAAGGCAAAACCACCTTAAAAACCGCTTAAAACCACGGCAAGAGACAAAGTGAACGGTTTTAAAAGTTGAGGGAGGTAGTTCACCCGGTTTTCGTGTCTAGGATGGTTTCACGAACTCGGTCTTGTATCCAGGGAGGTAAATAGGACTTCTTCCGGGACCGGAACAGTCCATTGAGAATCATGAGATCGATGTAAGAAGAGAGACTCAAACAGATAGCAAGGAGTAGATTTTTTATGTTTATTTCCTTGAAGGGAAAAGCTATCTTGTGTTGCTACACATTTTTATTATTTTTCGTTTTACATACTGTGGTTGTCATGCTCTCGTCACCAATGACATGGTTGTCAGCAGCCAAGAGCACCGTACAGGTCGAGAGGCAACATATTAAGTCGTACCTCCATTGTCCCAATCTTCCCCGTGTCACAAAATGGTATCGTATATTTTCTACGCGTTGTACTTGTCCTCTAAGTTTAGAGATGACTTAGGAGGAAATTTGTACTATAATTGCCTCTTGCTACCTCAATTGTATCTCATACGCTACCCCACGAATCTCTAAGATCTCCCACATCAAAAAGATCATCAACACGTTATATTTTGTAGTATATTTTTTCTTTTTGAGTGGATTTGTGTTGATTTTATATGCCATAAAAAACCTAAAATAGTTTGTACATCCTCTAAATTAAGTAGTTGATACAACCAAGGGCAACGGCTCATCTGCCAGCATGTTTTTTCCGGATCCTAATTCTATTTTTTAAAGACTAATACGGATACAAATACAGAATACATATGCTCGCAAGTCACAATGTATACATACCCACCCCCTATAAATACAACGCACACAAATTCTACCTCTATAAACATCCAACAGATGTTGAGATTAGCGAAATCACCATATGAGCCTTGCTGTCGACGAGCGTATCACCTACCACAGAAAACAATAGCATTGGTTAAATTCTGAAATAAATCCAGAAAAATGTAACACCAGTGCTAAGTCGAGAACTTAAACCTTGGACAGGTTTCACCACAAGAGACATTACCAAGTGACCTATGATAAATTCCCATTTTATTATTTCTAAAATTGAGAAGAAAAATTTGGCTAAAGAAATATAATTCACTGTCATATATAGTAATTCCTTGAAAACCCGCTTGCAGGAATATCCAACGACAAATACTACATCACTTATGGTGCTGGGAATACTCATGTCACACACCTATGATAGTTGGCAGGCATGTGTTTCTTTTCTTTTCTCTTTGTGTCTTCTCCACGTGGGAATACTCATATTTCCCATTATCTTCCTTTCTAATTTTGCCTACACATTGCTCATATATTGATATTTTCAAAAAACTATTTCAATACTTTATACATAAAATGTGTGAACAATGTAACAAAAATATTGAACTAGTTTACCATAAATGTCCATTTTTAAGAAATTACTAAATATATAAAATATATTTAAATTGGATCTTTATTGCATAATTTCTAATGAAGATCATACATCAAACGGTTTTAAAAAAGGACTTTAAAAGAAAAATAAATTAAAAGATTAAAATCCAAATAGAATCATTCCCGTCCTGTTGATGCATGTTACCAACCATGTGATGAAAGCTATCCATGTTCGCGTCTCGACTCTCAACTGCATTCAGCTCATCCTTCCGCATTAATTTTATTCATCTATCCAAATATCATCTATACAAATCTCAAACGGTGTGCATGTTGGTAAAAAAACTTGCTCGAAGCTCTATAGGCGGGCGTTACGAGCCCAACCGGGGGCACCTATGTAGCTTCCATGCACTTTTTAAGATACCTAGCTTAGAGCCCACCAAAACCCACCAACCACTTGTGGAAGGAACAGACAAGCGGATGGCTAAAAAAGAAAGCGTGCGTGGTGAACAAACTTTTTTCGTTACCGCGCGGTTAAACCCGATGCAGGGTGGAGAAATATCTTCAGGTCGTAAACATTTTTATATAAAAATTAAATTAACATATTCAAAGTGTTGAAATAATACAGGATATACTAGATCGACATTTTCAAACACTAGGTTCAACATTTTCTCAAACTTAATTCAACGGTTCGGATAAACTAGATCAACATTTTCAAATACTAGATTCAACATTTTCTCAAACTTAATTCAACAGTTCGGATAAACTAGATCAACATTTGTGTGGAAATGTTGAAGCACTACTTCTGAGATGTTGAGATAGTCATTCAAAATGTTGAAATAGCATATTAGAAATGTTGATTAGAAAATATACACATATAAAATAAAAATATACTTATATTGGATCTTATTTTGTTGTATTAATTCCAAATAACATGGTGGTTCAAACGGACTTAAAAAAGGATTAACGGTTTAGGAGAAAATCGCATTTAAAGATTGAAACTCAAATTAGATATCCGTGCGTCGCTTGCGTAGGACGCTCACCCGCCGGCTGGAAACTCGTCTCGGGTCTGAATAAATATAGGATCCACACCATTGCACGGATCTCAAACACAGGAAGCCAACTAGCTAAAAAAAAAGTTGCGGAAGCTATATAGGTTTCTCGAGCCCAACCCTAGTTGTTGGCCCAACAATTGCCGAGCATCTCCCGGGGCATTCGGGCCCAATAAAGCCCAGCCCGCACACCGATTACGGCGCGGCATCGGCCGTATCGGCTCCTTCCTCTCTCCTCCCCTGCTCCTCTCTAGGTCACCTTGCCTCCCTGCCGCCCCCCTCGTCCGCTCCATCCGACGCCGAACAAGGGGGAAGAGAAGAGAAGAGAACTCCGTTCGCCATGTTCAAGAAGTGAGTCCTCACTTGCTCCCCTTCGCCCATATTACTTACCTGTTATCTCATCCGATTCCCGCGCTCAGTAATTCCATCTGTCGCCGTGGCACGCACACCGCGCTTACCGATCTGGTTCTCTCCGTTCGGCGCAGCTAAATCCCCCGACAGCACCAATACGTGAATCGAGATTGTGTTTTTTTTATTGTCATAGCTGGGATGGGGGATCTGTAGAAAACGACCTCAGCTTTGGCCACTTAGATTCTCTCTTAAAGTTAATATAGGGTGCTCTTGGGGAGCAAGGTGTAACAATCAGTGATGGTGGGCATGGAGCTCCCAATACATGAGCTGCAATGTGGAGAAGCTGCTTGATGTTGCATCGGCTAGCTGACAAGGGGCTATGACACTAGGGCGGTTTTAAATGACGTCGCTGTGTGGTTAGACCTTATTGCTGTTGAGGCGCGTGGTTGGGCCTTATTGCTATTGAGATGTAGGATCAAATGCTTTGATGCTTGTACAGGAACTGCTGTGAATATGGTTTATGCTTGAAGTCTGCTGAGAATTTAACTGCTACCTGTCTATTTCATGAAAATTGAGTTTAGGGGTGGTACAGTTGCAGGTGTACCCACGAATATGTGCACTGGTAGTCTGTACCCAAGACATTTCAGCACAAGGTATGTATACAACTAGTAAAATTAAGAGAGCAAATTGCGTCACCATGAACTCTTAAGAGTGTAGCATTAGCTGGAGAGAAGTGATGATATATACCTTTTATTCAGAGGCACTCTGGCGCTTTTGTCTTTGAAATATAATATTGGAAAAAGTCCAAATTACTCCCCTCAAGTATAGCCAAAGTTTGGATAACCCCCTAAAGTAATTCTTGGTTCAGTTTACCCCCTAAACTATGTCATTTGGTTCAATCTACCCCTTAACACAATTTATCTTTTTTGTTTCTCCATGCACAAGTGGAATTTAAAGTTTAACTTTTGCAAAATTATAGCAGACAATATAAGCAGGGCCGGCTCTACAATTTCAGGGGCCCTAGAGCCAACTGAACACTATAGGCCCCCTAGCAAAAATATTTTTCTAGTTGTACTTGATTTTTCATAACAGTACCGATATTACAAACTAAAAAAGACAGAATAAAACTAGTATGTTTGCATTAAGTTGTTATATCTTCACTAAAAACATTCTTTGCATGTCTTGATGTAAAATCGTTATGGACAATGTTGAGATTAATATTGTCCAAGAGGAAATAATAGTCAATCCATTCATTTTTTATAAGAACCCTATGGATGCTTCTTTGCCAATAATGAATTTTAATACATAAATTATGAAGAAAGACAAAATTAGAAGTTTAAAACCCTAATGATCTAACATATATAACCCACGATTGAACGAGTAACTGATTATTAATCACTGATGAGAGCATAGTAGGCTGAGGAATTACAGGAGTTTTTGATCGCTTGACACAGAAGGGGGCGAGAGGGCGGACCACAAACAATTGATTTGATTAAATTCTAAATCCTGATGACCTGACCTCATGGACGAGCGGCGGCCGGTGGAGCGGATGTGGACGGCAGACTCGCGTCTCGCGAGTCGGGAGGCGCTATTTTTAGGTTTCGCATCTGTTGGCGATTGACGGCGGATTAGTGGAACTCGGTGCATGGGGTGTGGCTGTGTTGCGGGCTTGCTGGGCCTCAAATGTGACTTATGGACTACTAAAACATAGGATCATGGGCCCCCTACGGCTCTGGGCCCCCGGCCGTCGCCCCTGTTGCCTAGGGCCAGAGCTGGGCCTGAATATAAGACATGTTAAAAAAATATATCATAAATTTTTTATCACTGTTTTGACAGGGTAATATATTTAATAATAAAGTTATCCTTAAAATATAATATTATATAGAAATTAGTGATGAAAAATTCTTAAAATATTTTCTAATATAGATTATGATGTTCACTGCCTTCCTGCAAAGTCTCAAATTAAAATTCATCTTGTGCATAGTGAAACAAAAAAGACAAATTGTGTTAAGGGGTAAGTTGGACCAAATAACATAGTTTAGGGGGTAAATTAAACCAAAACATAGTTTAGGGGGTTATCCAGACTTTCACTATACTTGAAGGGAGTAATTTAGACTTTTTCCTATAATATTTTGTAGGACATTTTTTATCGAATGCATAGTGAGAACAATAGCTGTGTTTGCAAAAACCTACTAGTCGCTTGCACCACACCTCTCTGGAGTGCATTGCATGCCCCTGGTACCTACATTTGGGCCTGCTAAAACTTCCATGCTTTGATTACAGGGCATTCCTTACAACTCGGATATATTACAATATAATTGTTGGACTGACACTTTTGAAAGGACACTATAGCCTCTTCTCTTCCTCAAAACCTTTGACTAAGCAGCTCTTCTTTACATTTGAAGATGATTTGAAGTGTATTTACTAGTGGAATCAGTGTTTTAAAGGCGGTAAGGCGTCCCAAGAATTCTGGGAACGCCTTACCGCCTAGGCGACAAGGCGCCACTGTTTTCCAAGGCGTGCTGGGTGCGCCTGGACGCCTAGGCGACGCCTAGGCGACGCCTTTAAAACACTGAGTGGAATAACTCGACTGCATCATAGGTTCTCAAAAACTTGACTGCATTATTTAGATGCTGATTTTCAATTTCCCATTTTTCAGTAGCTTTGGTGTAAGGAATTGCCTGGTTGCCAGGGTTTTGTCTGCACACATTTGACTAGATATAGGTGAGATAGTGCATAGGACCTGAAGAAGGTGGCGTGAACTTAATGAAAAAAAAGCCACTGGCCAGATGAATGTTAATTCTTTGAGCCTAACCAAATTTGACAATATGTTTTTGCACAAACTAGACACACCCTAAATGCCTTCTTTCATTTCTCATACATCTTTTGCTATCACTGCTTGCCACTAATCCCATTTTTGCACTCACTGAAACTGTTGATGTTTATCTCCGTTCAACTGTTTGCTTTGGTACCACCTTTTATGTCCTCTGTGCTCTATCTGTTCTGAATCGTGAGAGAAACACTATGATCCTATCATATATTATATGAACTAGAAGGATTTGGAAAAAACAGAATAATCACAATGACACAGTTACAATGAGATGGAATAGATTTGGCAAAGCAGAACAAATATTTATTTAGCGTAATACAAGTACTTTTGCCCTATGTCAACCCTTTCCACCTTTGAACCCTTTGATTCTTGCTCCATACAACAATCAGAGCGTTAGAATAATCTAGCATGTAACCTTCTCATGCACCCCTTAGAAATTCTGCATTTTTTGAATGATATTCCTATTATGTGGTTGGTTGTGTTATATTGTTGCTATGGCAACATCACTTAGTTTTATATAGCTATCATTCTTCTCCTTGAAAGGGAAGTAACAATCCTTATACAAGTAGGAATGTAGGATCAGTGAAGGAATCATTTAAACTAACCTCTCCGACTCGATAAGAAATTGAGACTTGTAGGATATCTCAAACTTTATAATTTCACTAGTGATTTGTGACAGTACTGCAAGTAAATTATGCAGGTACCAGTTTATGCTTTAGTTTTGCCAGGATAGAAATGTGGGCAAATTATTGTTAGTTTGAACAGGAACACATCACTGAATGATTTTTTTTTTATTAAAGCATTATCGCATACCTTATGAGTTGTATATGAATGTTTCATGGCCTGGAGAGTTATTATACTCTATGCAAGGGTTTTGTTTCTTTTATTTTAAATGCTTGGCACTCGTAACAAATTTACTTGTTTTGATCTCCAGATTCTCTTCTGAAGATATATCTGGACAGAATCAAGTTAAGGCCTCTGTACAGAGAAGGATTCGGCAAAGTATTGCTGATGAGGTTGTGTTCTTACAAATAATCTACTTAGACCTATATTTCTTTTCCATATCAGTTGCAAAATCTGCTGTATGGCTTACTAAATTTAACTTCATTGCAGTACCCTAGCCTTGAACCTTTGCTAGATGACTTGCTCCCCAAGAAGTCACCTATGATTGTTGTTAAATGGTTAGTAGTTTCTCTTTCTTGTTCACAGTGCTTGCTCACCTGTCATAGTTATTGACATACCCAAAACTGCACTTGGCATTTCCTTTTTCCTGATCATTGTTTTTATTTCATACTAAATAAATGTGTAGATCAGTTTTCCATTTCTTTCATTTGCAAGATCATGTGTTCTCTTTCAAGTGCATTGACTGCAGTTTATTTCTTGCTGCAGCCAAAACCATCTGAATCTTGTGGTGGTGAATAATGTCCCACTATTTTTCAATATCCGTGATGGTCCTTACATGCCAACACTGCGTCTTCTTCACCAATGTAATCGTCTTTCTTTAAAATTTCCTGAAATATCATCTTTGCATCTTTTTAACAATGATATACACCATGGTGTGAAACAAATTTTAGGGCTCAATGGCTCATTCTACTCAACTTCTCAGATATCTGTTAGGATCCCATCATTAAAGTTTTCCTGTTGGAGAATATTAACTGTAGCAAAAACTGCTTACATTTGATCAGATCCTGATATCATGAAAAAGTTCCAAGTGGACAGAGGTGCTATCAAATTTGTGCTCTCTGGTGCCAACATAATGTGTCCTGGGTTGACGTCACCTGGCGGTGTCTTGGATGATGAAGTTGAGGAGGAAACACCAGTGGTAAATGACTTGGTCTAAACTTCTAATTCTCTTGTTTATAGACAGTGAATGACAGTTTGCAAACAAAAATTTCTATATTTAGACTTCTGGTAGATTTTTTCATTCTGCGAGTAGTGTATTCACTTTTAAATTGTCCATAGTAAGATATTTTGCTTCATATTGTTTCTCTAGGAACCATAATCCATGACAACAACCTCCTTCCTCCCTTGAACATGCATGCTGCCACTCTCATCTTTTTTGTTCGATTCTGTTTTGCTAGGCTATAATGGCAGAAGGCAAACAACATGCACTAGCAATTGGATTTACAAAGATGTCAGCGAAGGACATGTAAGTTCCTTTTCTGTAGGATTGTTCCTTACTGGTTATTCTCAGTCTGTAAATTATACTTCTGAAGTATGAACCTTGCACTCATGCTTACTGCATACTGCCTCAGACTTTTTTCTTCTTGAGTATTCATTAATATCTAGCTTAGCGGTGCAGTTACCTGTGGTTGTTCTTATGATTTGCCATCTTTTGTTTTTCTAATGATACTGCGAATGCACTCTGAACATATAAGACAGAATTTTAGCTGCTCCTGATTATTTTTGCAGAAGGACCATCAACAAAGGAATCGGAGTTGACAACATGCACTATCTAAATGATGGCCTATGGAAGGTACCTGTCTTTCCCTGTGTCTCATCACCTCCCTTGTCTGATTGTGAATATCAAATTTTTCATTAAATTAACTATAGCATTGCAAGTAGATTTGCTAGCTTATTCTTTATAACTATAATAGCAAGTAGTGAATGTCAAATATTAGTGCTTTGTTCATGAGCACTGCAGTGAGATTACTGGAATGTATCTAGGTTATTCTTCTGTGTTTGGCACGGGTGACACTGACCATTTCTTAACTTTGTCAGATGGAAAAGCTCGAATGAGGAGAATATAGCGAGGGATGCCGAACTTACGGTATGCTCATGTTGAGATGTAAGGACATGTAGAACCATCTACACAGACGATATCGTTTAAACAGATGAAGTGGCTAGAAGCTACATTTTCCGCATAGAAGTTGAGTTTACTCTGTCCCTTTGGTGTTGGAATGTCTGTCAAAATAGACTTCGAATGCTATGTTGGAACGCTTTAAATGGCAGTACTGGAATCCTTGTATAATTCTGCCAGATTATCATTGATCGGCGTGCTTTCACCCAAAACAATTTACATTGAAATGTAAAGGAGGAAATCCTTAAAGCTCGACATGAGTAATTTGATTTGAGTTTGTAACTTATTTTCGTTGACTAACACTTCGTATGTAGATAGCTTGTCCATAAATATGGTATTTATGTTTTTTTTGTCTCTTTAATTGGTTGTATTGGGCCATAATATTGCATATGGCATGCAAACAATTCAGGATAAATGCCTAACGTTCTAGGACTGTATTTGGTGCTTGCATGCTGGATTAACAAGCAGTTCAATAATCTTCAATTGGTTACGAGCCTGGCCAAACATACTTTCTTTCACTGTAGCTGCATCATCGATCTGGGTCTCCATCTTTCTCAAAGGTTGTCCAGTGCTGTTTTGTTTTTGTTTTTGCTTTGTCACCAAATGAATACAGTTTGTTATAATAAATCTTGTTATATCTTTGAACTCCGAGCCTATAATGAAAAAAAAAATGGAAGTAAGCGGAGGATGCTGGGTCGTATAGTTGTGTTGGTTGTGTATACTAGGAAGAACGCGCCGCGCCCGTATAGGTCTTGCTATCGCCTACTCTTGATTCTGTTTATTTGTTGATGTCATTTACTTTTGCTGATCAGTCGTCGTTACAAAAGATTGTGCAAATATAGAGTAATATACGGCCATAAACACTACAGACACATAAGGTAACTTGGGAAAAAAAGAAAAGACTTGCTGAAAAGACTATGAGGCAATCACTGAAAGCAGCAAGTTCGGTACACTGCCAGAAGCCAAGTATAAAAGATGCATCAGCTTTGCAAGTTTTGTGAGGTAGGCTGCTTCCTGTGTAAACTCAAATTTCCACCAAATCTCCCTTGAACAACTAAATGGTAAGCAGGCCAATCAGAAAAAAAGGAAAAAGATTCAGAAAATATCTCATCTTTCTTTGCCCTTTGACAATAACATAGGAACAATCCAAGGCGAACCTGACAATGTACACAGAGGATGAGGAAAAAAGTTACTGCAGCACCCATGCATCTCAAGCGGACTGTTACCAAAATAATTCTGGGAAATATGAACATATTACCTTACCTTTATATAACAACACCCAATTGATTAGTCATTTGTTTTCCATTAGTACTATTTTAGAGATACAACACAGGTACACAACAGGGTTGAACAACAATAAACCTACATGACTAAGTAGCCCTAGAATTGACCATATTTGGGGAAGGCATAACATTTTAGTTTTAGACAGACAAATAACCTTCGTTTTTTAAGGAAAGTTCAGTGAACATTGTAATAAACCAAGAAGTAATGCATCTACCAGTCCATTGAAATATTAAATCGTATCAATTATGGCTTTTTGCTTCCTGATGAAGATAATGAAAACAAAGAATTAGATATGCAAAGGTGAAAAGACCCATATGCTACCAAGTGATGCACAAGTTTAGAGAAAATTAATCTGTCATATACTCCGTATGCAACAAAGCGAATTCAGTATAATTTTCTCTCATCTCCCTTTAATTCTATCTTCTGCTGGACATCTGCCAATGTAAAAGGAAAATACTAACATGCTTTACTACTACGAATTGGGATCTGTTGACAAACTCGAAGCATAGATTGTATAGTTATCAGCCATAACAATAAGCTAAGTTTATATAGTCCAAAGCGATCGTGAATTCACACAACACATTTGCTCAGAAGCACAACAGCTGACATAAGATCAGAAGCACACCTGACAGAGCACATTGGTAGTCGCAACCCCCTCCAGCAGCAGTTTCACATCATGACCTCCAGCTGCTCCCACGTCCAGCTCGACGGCGTCATCGGGAACACCTCGTGTGTGCTGTAGCCTCCAACGACGGCGAGTACGTCGTGACCGTCGAGGCTGTCGTTGTTGCCCCGGGGGACAACGATGACGACGCCGGCGTCCCGAACGCCTCGGCCTTGATGGACTTCGCTGTTGGGTCAGCCCCGGCGTCGTGCGGCAGCTTCCATTTGTTGTGGGTGGACGGTGCCGGCCGAGGAGGAGGGTACGTCGCGCCGCGGGAGGTGACCTCGTTGGCCGCTCAGGCAGAACGCGGCGCGGTCGTAGGCGCGAGCGGCCTCGACGGCGGTGTCGTAGGTGCGGAGCCCCACCCGGGAGCCGCGCTTGTTGGGGTCCCGGATCTCCATCGCGAATTTGCCCCACGGTCGCTCCCGCCCGCCGCATTAAGTCGTTGGCGTCCAGGGCCGCGGCCGCCGGAGCCTAGGCGTGCGAGCTCGGGGGCAGGGACCCGGTTGGGGTCGGACACCGGCGAAGGCTCGCCGCCGAACCGGAACATCACCGGCTCCGCCCAGAACGCCGCCTCGGCGACCACTGCGGCGGCGGCGTACGCGTATTCGCTGGTCAGGTCGATTTACGGAACCTGGTGGTCCTGCTGCGGCACGAACGCCGCGGGATGCTGCTTGGCCGCCGCCGCCTGCAGGGGATGAACAGACGAAGCAGGGTACGGCGCGGCGGCGTAAGGGACGACGGGGAGGCAGGAACTGCTCGTGGATGAGCTGCAGGGAGAAACCGTCGATCACCTCGCCGCCGAAGTCCATGGCTGGGAGTATAGGACTGCGCGGCGGCGGGGAAGCACGACCGGGCCCCAAAGACGGCGGCGGCGGGCGTCGCCCCCAAGACGGCAGCGGGCTCTATGACGGCGGCGGCGGCAACCAGGACAGCGGCGAGGAGGTCCGCCGGTGGGGAGGGAAAGGGGCACCGGTACGGGGCAGAGGCCGGTCCTCGCGCGGGCGGCAAGCGGGGGAGGCACGCGAGGAGCAGCCGCAGCCCGCCTCG
>OAMR01000077.1:272696-288123 GCA_900205405.1 Echinochloa crus-galli | reverse complement strand
ATGCGCCGCCGGAGGCCTGCTACGCTGAACGACGCGCCCCCGGCCGTACGCCGCCCTCTCTTGCCGCTCGGGCCCCGCGCGCGGAGGCCGGCCGTCGCCCTTCTCCTCCGCTGCGGCCGACGCGTCGCCGCCGCCGCCGGCATAGGCAGTCGCTTGCAACCGGCCGTGTCGTCCCGTCCCGCGCGGGTAAAGCAGGTAGCACAGAGGAGAGGAAGGGGCGTGCGGCGCCGCGGGGGTGGGAGGGGACGACGGAGGGCGCGGAGGGTAGGGGGCGCGGCCGTGCGGGGGCGACGGTGGTGGGCGGCGCGGGGATCGAAGGGAGGGAGAGAGAGAAGAGGATGAATGTGTGGATGGGGATTCGTTGGTCAGACACTGCTGACGCTCACGCCGCATGCGACGGACGGATAGGGGCGACAGCGACGCGCGTGGGCATGCGTCACTCTCCGACAGGCAGTATGGCCGGATGGCCGGAATCCTTCCAGGGATGTATGTTTACATATATACGATAAAAGGACAGCCACACTCGGTCACTTGCCATTTTGGTCTCCAATTGACCAAAATTTTGTCTGGTTTTCCTCGTTTGAATTAGACAGACTGTATTCTTATATACAATGAATTACAGTAACAAACACTTAGGTTGTGTTTGGTTGAGAAGCCGACCAGAACGGAGCCATTCCATACCGTGTTTGGTTGGCGAACGTAGGAGGGGAGCCATCCTTAGTAGAGAATATTCCCTCGATATGCTGGATCAGTCCGCTCCACCGAAACTGCCGAACCCGCTCGCTCCCGTTTCTCTCCCCAGTCCCCAACGCCGTCTCTCTCGCCCCGGGCGGCCGGCCGGCGCGGCAAGCGGCCGGTGCGCCATGGGAGGTGCAGGGGAGGGAGAAGAAACGGCGTTGTGCATGACATGTGGGTCCCACGAAACGTGGCTTAACGGAAGAGGAGCAGATTGATGCATGTTCCTCCAACCAAACGCAAAACTAGAATCATTCCATTCTCCTTACCAAACGTAAAAATGGAGTCATTCCATTCCTCTAATCTAGAATGGAACCGTTCCATCCCACCTCGCTCTCCAACCAAACCCACCCTTAATTTCCGTCGTGTTTATAACTATTTTGCATATAACAAACATTAGTTCTATATAGTTTCATTGCCCAAGCCCTTAACTCTGTTCCTTCGTTTTATGTCCGGCAATTTGCCTAACACGCCATGCACCAGGTCTCTTCGAGTCCCAGCCCCACGCGCACATACCGAAGTCACAAGTCGCCACAAAATATAGCACAGCCGCCGTCGCCTCTCGTCTGCTGTGCCCGATCTGTCCATCGACGTCGATGGATCCTCCAGTCCCCGACCGTGATTGGTCTCATCTCCCGGCGGATGTGCTCGTCAGCATATTCGTCTCGCTGGACGCCATGGATCTCTTCACCGCCGGCGCCGTCTGCCGTCTCTGGCGAGACAACCACCTGTTCGCCCGCCGGCTTCCCTCCCGTTGCCGGAACCAGAGCCCTTGCCTCCTCTACTCCACCGGCGACCTCCACCCCAACGAAGCCACGCTTCTCCGGCTCTCCACCGTGCCGCAGCTCCGCCGCGTCGTCGCCCTCCCCGACGACGACCCACCTCTCCGCAGCCGCCTCGTCGTGGGCTCCTCCCACGGCTGGCTCGCCACGGCCGACGAGCGCTCCGCCCTCCTCCTCGTCAACCCCATCACCGGCGCCCAGGTAGCCCTGCCGTCCCCACTGACCATCAAGAACGTCCGCGGTCGCTACGGCGGCGGCGGCGGCGTCGCCGGAGTTCTCGACGGCTACGATATCCTCAAGCTCAGCCTCGCAACCCGCGACTGCGACACGGAGAGTTACGACGATGACCTCTCGCTGGACGAAGGCCGCTTCTACTTCTACGTGAGCAGGGGCGGACAGATTTTGGCCCAAGACCTAGGGCCAATCCATGGGTCAATTCATAAATAACTGTTGGGCCTCTTTATTGCTACAGTAATACCAGTGGAGAATTTTGGCCCACGCCTAGGGCCATGGCCCAGGTGGCCCTAGTCTTGTGTCCGCCACTGTAGGTGAGGGTCGCCATGTCCGGCGACCCGTCGAGTGGGAATCAAGAACGACTGCATCGTCATGATCCTGCACATGCCCTGGAGCCACGTCTCCTTCGCTAGGGTTGGGGACACGCGGTGGACATGGATCGATGTGGATCAACGCTGCCGTGATTACAGTGACTTCTACGACGACTCTGACGGCTTGTTCTACGCCGTCCGGCACACTGGTGAGGTGCACACCATTGATCTCAGTGGACACTCTCCTGTGGTGAATACTACGGCCGGTAACACTCCTGGTAAACAACTACAAGTACATTGTTCGAGCTCCCTGGGGTCACATCCTTCAGGTATGGAGGTATGACCATGATGTGGCCATCGACAAACGTGAGCGCACAGGACTGTCAGGCTCGTGGTTTACAGGGTGGACCTGGCAAAGCAGGTGCTAACTGAGATAAAGGACTTGCGGGAACATGTGCTGTTCGTTGGATTCAACACCCCGTTCTTCCTTCCGGCGAAGGACTGCCCCATGTTGACACCAAACTGCATCTACGCCACTGAAGATGACATGGCGCACATTTACTCAAACAAATTTGGTCCGCACCAGTTAGCTGTGTTCAACATGACCGATGGAACCTGCACCGACCTGTTTCCAGCTGAGAGAAATTCCTGGCTTCAATGGCCTCTTCCGATTTGGATTAGACCCGCCTCCTATTCTCATGACAATAATCGATGATGTGGATTTTGAAAGCAAATATTAGTTTATCACTAAGACAATTTTTTTGAATAACCTATTTTCTTCTTCTGCTTGTTCTTTTTTTAAAAAAATAAAAAAAATTCGTAGCTACTAACATCGTGCATTATTAGGAGGTTCCCAGTACAGTCTTATTAGGAGTAGAGATAGAAACAATTCGTAGCTACTAACATCGTGCATTGCCACATCATATTCAACTATTTTGAAGTTACGGCTTCATTATCTCCCCTTTTCTTTCTTTTGTTAGAAAACTAAGCACTGGTGTATATCCTTTGTATATGCAGCATACAAAAGAAATATACTTCTGATTCTTGCATACAACTAAATAATACTACTTGTGTACTCCGAACAATTTTGTTGCAATGACGCAATGTACAGTGCGGTAGATATTCTAAAAACATCCAGTAGCTACTAACAATTCGTACCTACTAAACATCGTGCTAATGCCACTTCATATTCAACTATTTTAAAGTTACAGTTTCATTACCTCCCATTTTCTTTCTTTGCTAGAACATTAAGCACTGGCGTGTATCTTTTGTATATGCAGCATACGAAAGAAATATACGTCTCATTCTTGCGTACAAATAAATAATACTACTTGTGTACTCTCAGTATTTTTGTTGCAATGACGCAATCTACAGTACATATATAAGATTTACTTCTTCTTGTTATTTGCGTTAAACTTATATCAGATTGATGTGAGACAAAAAACAAACTTAACAACATCCAGTAGCACTTCTATATTTTCTTGGCTTAAACCTGTTTCATCACACAAGAGACTTTGCCACTGGTAGTAAGTTTGCCCTTTCGTGTGTTTCCTATACAGAAGTTCACCATTCGATTTTTTACTTCAACACGCCTAATCTTGATTTCAAAACAAAATAAATATAATTTGAGCATTTTCGTAATGTGCCACCGAACCAGCTTAACAAGCATTTTTTTTTCTAGTTCTAACCACATGACGTCGATAAACCTCATTTTCTTCAATAGATTCACCTAATTCAGATATTGATATTTTCTTTTTTTAGGCTACGGATCCACACACTTTCAGCACGTTGCTGGTTTAAAAATACGTGCTAGAGGAATCTGCCCAACTAGTATATCAAGCGACTCAATACCAACAAGAATAAAATCCCCAACAGCTGGCTCTTTTAGTTGGGGGAACACATTTTTCGCATTGTTTCATGAATTGATTGAAGTACGGAGTACCAAGCATGTTTTTCTGATCATTAGTTGCTGAACAGGTGATCGTTGGGCCTGCGTAATCAATGCCGTAAACTCAAGATCGGATAGGAACCTACTACTTCCTTCGTTCCTAAGCGTAGGTCGTTTGACTTTTTTAACTCTAAGTTTGACCGCTTCGTCTTATTTAAAATTTTGTGCAAATTATTATATTTTTTATGATGACTTGCTTTATTAATATATAATCTACGAAAATGTCTTAAATTTGACTATTTTTATAATTTTTTTAAATAAGACGAAGCGGTCAAATTTAGAATAAAAAAACCAAGAAACGTAGGGAGTAGTACGGATAAGTTGGAAAAGTGTTACCCTCACGCCGCCAGCTCAGCTCGCGTCTGTCTGACGGTCTGACCCATGCTTTGCACTGAGCATGGGAGGACAAAGCAGAGCCCCACTCCACTCTGCTCCTTGTCAGCAGCAGCAGCTGATCTGCTCGTCGTAATCTTGCAGAGGGAGTCCCGCACTACTCTTCCTCCTCGCTCTTCTTTCCCGTTCCCGCATTGCACACGAGAGTACGAGACAAAGACAACCACCACCGCGCCAGCCGCCAACCAATCCAAAACGCTCACTCCCAGATCATCAGAGCACCTCTCCACCAGCGGGAGACGAGACGAACATGGCCTGGGCGCGCCTCGCCTCCCGCTCCCGTCTCCGCCCCGCCTCCTCCGCCGTCGGCCGAGCGCCACGCGCCTCGCCGGGGGCTCCGGCTCCGTCGCCGCAGGCGGGACACGCTACGGCCCCCGCCGCGCCGCCGCTCCGGCGGCTCCTGCGCCTGCACCGACTCCACTCCGCCGCCGCAGCCGCGTCCTCGGCGTCGCACCGCGACGTAAGTCCGCGACGCCCCGCCCCGCCTCGCCTCCTCAGCACTCGCTGCGGTTTTGATTTTGGACTTGGCCCTTGGGCTCTGGAACAACCGTGCAGCGGTGGCAGCGCCTGGGGGGCGACAGGAGGTGGCTCGCGAGCAGCGACGCCTCCGCGGCGCCGGCGCCGGAGGGGGAGGCGCCTGAGCTGGTGGAGGTGCCGCTGGCGCAGACTGGGGAAGGCATCGCCGAGTGCGAGCTGCTGCGCTGGTTCGTCGCCGAGGTGAGTGCGTGGCCGCGTGCATTTTTGGTTGTTGCTCCCTGCTGATTTGTGCTAATGGGGATTTGGGTCATACAATTGCATAGTTGAACAATTTAGCTCCAATTACCTGGGAAGGAAATCTGTGCAGGCAGGGGCCTGTTTCAGTGCAATGTGTGGGCAATTTGATTGCAAGCAGACAACAAAAAACCTCTACTAACTGGTTTACAAAGGATCACAGGTTTGTTAGCAATGCAGCTTGCATTTTTCCTCACGGTGTCATTGATGTGATAATAAATAGGATGACGCTTTTAACCTGTCCTTGTGTAATTTAGTGTCACAATGTTGTGCGAGTGAGACCTTGGCTTCCAATTGGTCTTTTACTTGATTACTTGCTGCGTGAATAACCGAGCTAAGACTGGGGAACTCAAATCAAGTTTTTCTACTGGAATCCACAAGCTTTGTGTCACATTCCAATAAGAGGCTTTTAGTAGCTATCCATGGTCCGTGCTGTCATGCCCAACAAATTGCTTCCCAACTGATCCTCTCCTGGTGCACATGTTATGTCATGACTTATTCATGTTTTAAATGTGAGCTCCCCTTTCTCAGGGGTCTTTGTCATTGCATTTTAAGGCTCATTAAACTTTGCTTGGACTTAATAAATAATGAAAAGAATTGCAGAATTACAAAGAAATATAATGTATACCATAAAAAATAACTCCAGAACACTGTTCTTGGAACAAGATCTCAAATTCAAATTATCCTTGCTGAGATTGTGTCATAAGCTTTCTTTGTTCACTCATCTTGAATTTTAGAATTCCTGCCCTGCAATCTCTGTGCAACTGGAGTTGACTTTGCTGAGTTGTTCATTCTGAAGGGTGACCAAGTAGATGAATTCCAACCACTCTGTGAAGTACAGAGTGACAAAGCAACTATTGAGATAACAAGTCGTTTCAAGGGAAAAGTACATCAGATCCACTTTGGCCCTGGTGACATAGTGAAGGTAGTTATCAGATTAATTTTGTCAATTTTACTTCTCTAACTTATGTGAACAAACTTGCTCCTATGTTCTACAAAACTTAAGTATGTTCTGTGGAGATTCTTAAATTCTCAACATATTGTAAGCTCCCTTGATCTTATTTTGCTACTACCTACTTAAGTCCAAGTGCTTCCTCCAGTTAAAATTATTTCAAGGTCCTGTTTTGACCACGACTTTGTATTAGAATGTAATTAGAATATCTAATAAATGTATGTTATTATGAAAGTTCTTTTCAAGACAAATGTACACATGATTTTTATGTTTCCTAGTAAATATTTCTACAACTATTCATGGTTAAAGTTTCAAGAGTTTGACTGGATCTTATTCAAACCGCGAAGTATTTGTGACCTTAGGAGTATTTCCACTAACTTTTTTGTTCCCCAGAACTTAACTAAGTAAATGTATACTTCTTAGGTTGGTGAAACTTTACTCAAAATGATTGTGGGTGACAGCCAAATTGTATCTCCAGATAATATATTTCCATCCGCTGATAAGTCACTTGGAGTAGAGTCTGCAGTTCCTTCAAGTGAAGGCAATGTTCCTACTGGAACTCTCTCTACACCAGCTGTTAGGCATCTAGCAAAGCAGTACGGGCTCAACATAAATGAAATAGTCGGAACAGGGAAAGATGGTAGGGTTTTGAAAGAAGATGTGTTGAATTATGCTGTCAGCAAGGGTCTTTGCAAAGAACAATCATCACCTTTGGAAGAGAACATTGGTCAAGTTGAGTTCCTGGAGGAAGGGAAATCATTACCTGATGTACCCTTCTATGAAGATAAGAAAATTCTTCTCAGGTACTGTAAACATTTTCAGATGTCTACATCAGTACAGTAGGCCACACGCATGGCCATTCAATATAATCTTAAGTTGAGTTTTCCTTTCTGCAGGGGATACCAGAGAGCAATGGTCAAGTCAATGAGCCTGGCTGCAAAAGTTCCACATTTTCATTATCTGGAGGAAATAAATTGTGATTCTCTCGTGCAACTAAAGACCAGATTTCAAACTGAGAACAAAGATAATACCATCAAGCACACCTTCCTTCCATTCCTCATAAAGTCACTTTCTATGGCAATGAGTAAATACCCTATGTTGAATAGCTCTTTCATTGAGGAAACCAATGAGGTTGTGCTGAAAGGTATTGAATCTTTGAGTTCTTCATTCTGTTTTTTTTCCATTAATCTCCAAGAAGGAATGCAGAAAAAGCAGTTGAACATAACTAATATTCAGAAGTCAGACCTTCAGAAATCCTCGAGTGTGAAATTGTTGTATGTCTACATTTTCCCATTTTGCAATTCAACTGCTACTTCAAATATTAACAACCTGTAAAAGATAAAACTATACTCTGTAAACATGTACTTCTGTTCCTCGCAAATTGTCCTTCTCATCATCAAACTTACCAGTTACCGCCAAGAAGTCCTCCACCTTTTGGGGGAAGAAGATTTAAGTAGCAGCATATCTTATAGCCTTGTGTTTGCGGCTTTGCGCTTGTAATTATAGATATAGTTATTTTGTGCAACAAATTGAACATAAATGGTAGCTTAATTTTCAGGCAATGTTCATATGGCAGGAAATTACAAAGACCAACTAGCAGTTCCTTTTTACAGGATTGTGGTTTTAATACTTATGGCGATACATCGTGTGATTAAAATTCCACTAAATAATAATGCACATTTTCCCTTTGCATATTACACGATACTATGACACTTAGACTATAATAAGACACCATTTTGTATTGACTGTTTAGTAGTGAAAGTTGATGACAACTAGTATTTTATTTTTAGGATCCCACAACATTGGGATAGCAATGGCTACAGCACATGGTTTAGTCGTGCCAAACATCAAGAAAGTGCAGTCGCTATCGATATTGGAGGTCAGCAGCAACTTCTTTTTCTCCTTGAATCCATGATAATTCTGTGGCTTTGCTCCGTAAATTTTCCCTGTAATTTCGTTCCTAGTTTCCAAATGGACTCTAGAAACAATGAACTATAATAAATTTGGGTTAGTTTTAGAAGTTGTTTGTTCCTTCTTCAGAAATGTTATAAATCCTTATACCCAAGTTTTGCAGATAAATAAATAAATAAATAAAACTTGTAGCCGAAACTCTGAAGAATGCTTCTGTTGAGATAGACTCATTCAGCTGGCTAGTCATATGCAACTAGCTTTGCAATTTTGTGTGCGACCTGTTGACTACGATACCTATGCTATTGAGATTGGATAATTTGAAGACTATCCAATAGACATGGTTGTTTTGTGCTTTCTCTCCCTAATTTTCTAATCACCTTTCCTGTGATTCCACCAGATAACAAAGGAATTGGCACGATTGCATGAGATGGCATCGCACAACAGGCTAACCACTGCAGATATCGAAGGTGGCACCATAACACTTAGCAACATAGGTGCCATTGGTGGCAAGTTTGGCTCTCCACTTCTGAACCTGCCTGAAGTTGCCATCATTGCCCTTGGGCGCATTCAGAAACTCCCTCGCTTTGATGATGACGAAAACGTGTATCCTTCATCCATAATCAATGTATGCCGCTTGTTGCAATATGCGTTTCACCAAAAGTAAGCCTGCAGTGCTTGGTCTCACTAACTGTGTTTCCCCAATCTATGGCATACGTGCAGGTTACTGTTGGAGCCGATCACCGAGTTGTTGATGGGGCCACGGTTGCAAGATTCTGTAATGAGTGGAAGGGCCTCGTCGAGAAGCCAGAGCTGCTCTTGCTGCATATGCGATGAATCGATGATCCAGTAAGATACCTGATGCGAGGGATTTCCCAAATTTGTAAAGATGAGCTGAAAATGAAGGCACTCCGGCGTCCGTAAGCCTATAGAGAATCACTCGCCTATGTATACAAATAAATAATCAGCATGACTTCTCGACAGCAAATAGTGGACTCTTTGCAATAAAGCGGATTTTTTTCAGAATATAAGATCGTGAGAAAATTCCCCGTATCCGTTAAAAATTTAGCATATCCCTTATGTACCATCAAAATTTAGTGCACCCCCTTAGTGTCATTGAGAATATTTATTCATCCCTTGTATGCCATTGTCGTCACTTTTGCGTACAAATTGACCTTCGTGCCATTCAACTGAGTCCATTTTTTTATGTTATCCCGTTTTACCCGTTCCCATCTTTTATCCCCTTGTCCAAAGTCCAAACAATGCTAGCCATCCCGTCTCTTTTCCCCCAAATCCTCTCCCAAATCAAGCTAGCGGGCCTCTGCTCAGCCCTGTCCGCTCACACCCCGCCTGTCGCTCGATCACGTGCAAAAACGGCGTAGGAGTGCCGCCTACCCACGACAAATCACGAGGGAGCGCCCTCCACAGGAATCGACAGAAGAGCCCCCTTCCCCGCATGGGAGCTCCATCCCCTCAAGACTTCATCGACGTAGGAGTGTTTGTTTTTCTATGCTGCAAGGACATCGAAGGCATCACAAAAAAATATACCTCAACTCTTCTCTTACAGGGTAATATTGTCCTTACTATCCTCAGTTAACAGCCATGTAACTGTGTGGTGACGGTAATGGCATACGAGTGATGAGATAAATTTCCAATGACAATGAAGGGATACAGTAAATTTTGATGGCATGACGCCCTGTTCGTTTGGATTGTTTCTAGCGAGTCAACAGTGTTTTTCTCTCAGCGAAAACCAGCGCCAACCACCAGCCACCAACCAGCCAGCAGTGTTTTTCTCTCAGCAAAAACCAGCACCACTACCAGCCACCAGCCAAACGAACAGGGCGGGGATGGATTAAATTTTCAATGTCATATAGCAAATTTTCTCTAAGATCATATACTCCCCCCCCTCCCTAAATAATTGCCTTTCTCACTTCCCGAGAAATAACTTTGATTGATTTTATATTAAAATATATTAATATTTAAGATGCATAATTAGTATCATTGGATAGATCTTTGATCTAGTTTTTTAATAAATTTATTTAGAGATTAAAATATTGCACATATTTTCTACAAATCAAATTTAAATCGTGGGACGAAAACCAACGGCGACACTTAATAAGGGACGGGGGGAGTATGTCACATGGCTAGATTTCTTTGGAGGATGGTTCATATCACCTTTAACTTAAGACCACCTACAAGCTTTGCTCACATGTTTAGTAATTGGCTAATAGGATTGTTTAGGAAGTTAAAGAACCAGCTGTTAGTCGGTGCCTCAGCGTTATGTTGGGCATTATGGCTCAGTAGGAATGATATGGTTTTTGACAAATCTTCGATGAAAACTTATCTGCAGGTATTGTTCAGAGGCACTTATTGGCTTTGATTCTGGGCGCAGCTAAACGACGTGAAGAAGATAGAGATGCAATAAAAGATGCTTGCCAGGCATTGGAGATCCTGGCTATGCATCTCTTCGCTCATCATAGATGGAGGTTTAGCAATAGGATTGCTTTGTAAATCTCTCATCGAATTGTGTGGTGTGGTTTATTTCTGTTTTTCTTGAGTTGGCAGACGGAAGTGTTGCTGGTTTGTTCTTTAAGGCTGTAGCCAACTATGGTCAAGGCCGGATTTAATTTTAATCCATTATCTAAAAATATATGTACACACGCACGTCAACCTCACGACCAAGTGTCCAACTGGGTGCATCCTTCAGCCTACGTCTAAACAAAGGTTGGGAAGGATTAGCATCACTCTCAGGCTTTGTTTGAGAAATAGAGTATTGAAGAATATTGAGTGGGATTGGAAGGGATTGAGGAAGATTTTGACTTGTACAGGAAATTACTCCACTCCAAACCCTTCCAATCCACTTCAATCCTCTCTTTCCCAAACAATCAATTATCTGATTGTTTAACTCTCTGAACAATCAATTATTCCCTCAAACTATTTTAGTTAGTATAATTTGCCCTTAATAAGATTTGTCAACTTCATTTCACCAGGTATAAGTTGAGTTTTATATTCAAATTTCACAGCGTAACTTATAACACGATGCCATATATTAGAAAATACTTTTGGAATTATTTATAATTACATTTCATTTGGTTTTATATATGTAAAAAATCAGTTTCGTCTTAAATATTTCTAAACTATGAAAACAACCATGAAAACTTTTACTGCATTTTTCTATCTTAGGGCATCATGCTCCCTATCCACTTGCAAAATTTGAACTCAAAATTCAACTTATCTTTGAATAAAAAAGAAAAATATTATTAAAGGGCATATTGAACCAATTATAATAGTTTGAGAAGTAAATTATGCTTGAATTTTGTTGAAGGGGTAGGATTAGCATCACTCTCAGGCTTTGTTTCAGAAATAGAGTATTGAAGAGTATTGAGTGGGATTGGAAGGGATTGAGGAAGATTTTGACTTGTACAGGAAATTACTCCACTCCAAACCCTTCCAATCCACTTCAATCCTCTCTTTCCCAAACAATCAATTATCTGATTGTTCAACTCTCTGAACAATCAATTATTCCCTCAAACTATTTTAGTTAGTATAATTTGCCCTTAATATGATTTGTCAACTTCATTTCACCAGGTATAAGTTGAGTTTTATATTCAGCGTAACTTATAACACGATGCCATATATTAGAAAATACTTTCGGAATTATTTATAATTACATTTCATTTAGTTTTATATATGTAAAAAATCAGTTTCGTCTTAAATATTTCTAAACTATGAAAACAACCATGAAAACTTTTAGTGCATTTTTTCTATCATAGGGCATCATGCTCCCTATCCACTTGCAAAATTTGAACTCAAAAGTCAACTTATCTTTGAATAAAAAAGAAAAATATTATTAAAGGGCATATTTAACCAATTATAATAGTTTGAGAAGTAAATTATGCTTGAATTTTGTTGAAGGGGTAGGATTAGCATCACCCTCAGGCTTTGTTTGAGAAATAGAGTATTGAAGAGTATTGAGTGGGATTGGAAAGGATTGAGGAAGATTTTGACTTGTACAGGAAATTACTCCACTCCAAACCCTTCCAATCCACTTCAATCCTCTCTTTCCCAAACAATCAATTATCTGATTGTTTAACTCTCTGAACAATCAATTATTCCCTCAAACTATTTTAGTTAGTATAATTTGCCCTTAATAAGATTTGTCAACTTCATTTCACCAGGTATAAGTTGAGTTTTATATTCAAATTTCATAGCGTAACTTATAACACGATGCCATATATTAGAAAATACTTTTGGAGTTATTTATAGTTACATTTCATTTGGTTTTATATATGTAAACAATCAGTTTCGTCTTAAATATTTCTAAACTATGAAAACAACCATGAAAACTTTTACTGCATTTTTCTATCATAGGGCATCATGCTCCCTATCCACTTGCAAAATTTGAACTCAAAATTCAACTTATCTTTGAATAAAAAAGAAAAATATTATTAAAGGGCATATTGAACCAATTATAATAGTTTGACAAGTAAATTATGCTTGAATTTTGTTGAAGGGGTTAAACGGACAAAGTAAATTAATGAAGGAAGTAAAATAGACTTTTTCCTCTTTGATAACTAAATGCATTCATGTGTGCATGTATTGGGCCTATTGGTACGGCTTCAACAGTACATGATAAATACTCCCAATAATTAGTTTTAGAAATGAAGATGAAAGAAATATGTTCCACAATTGTCTAAGTAGGTCTCAATTTTTCTACGTGTCCAATACCGGCTCCATTCCATGCCAAATTTACTTCTCCTTTTTAGCTCTCCCAATCCCATGGAACAAAAGTGGCAAAAAAAATCATGGAGGGGGAAGTCAACTATTGGGCTGGATGGATGATATGGCAGCAATTAAATCATTTTGGAAACTAAATATTTGAGAATTGTTGGAAGGAGGGATATTTTTTACGCTCAATAATTTTTGACAAGGTCCCAAAACCAATATAATTTTTTGGTATTCTTGGAGATTATGTTCAGAAATTCGGAGACGCATATTTAGGCTCTATAGAGTTATTTGTTTAAGTAATTTTTTAGAAAAACACATATGTTTAATTCCCTTTATTTTATACTACAAAATCTAAATGACACAAATCTCGGAGCTCGAGTTATGCCAAACAATTCCAATTTATTCTTTGAAATAAATTATGAATCTTGCATGGATCACATAGCTGGAGCCTTTCCGAACATGCCTAATTTAAGAAAAACGAGAGCACCTATAAACCTAGGTGAATATGTTTTACAACAATAGCTATGCTCATTTTGCAATTGGAGTTGTTTATGAAAGTTCTAACGTGCATGTGTTTAACAAATCAAAGTCACCAAAGAAAATTTTGATCCTTGTATGTCTGATATTCCTAGGATAATCTGGTTAGAGCATTCAAATTAATTAACCCTGTTGTTGAATCCCACATTATTTCTGTACGATGTTAGATTGTGCGAAATTTTTAAAACTTAGCTGAAACTGGATTTCAATATTGTGCATGTGAATATGCTCGTATTGGCAGCTCGTTTTGTCTAGTTTAATAAAAAGTGATGCTTTGTGTAATTGAAGTCCTTAGCCATTAGAACCGGACTAATGCTCATATTAGTCTCGGGTCCGGAACTAATTTCCTAGATAGAAAATATGTTCTCCGCTAGTGTCTCACAAGGCAACGCCACGTTTCTCTCCCTTCATTAAATAACGTACACGTCAAAAGAATTGCCAGCGTGGACACAAACAGATAGCGAGTTGACGATTGTCTACTAGCTCTATTGTTGGAGCTATCCTTAGGGCATGTACAACGGCTCATCGAGACCCGTCGACATGCGGCACCTTTTTACAACCTCAAATTCCACCCCCGCTGTCGTCTCGTTCGGCGACGACCCCATCGCGTGCTCTCAGACGACTCGACGAGGACCAAGCGCGTTGTACGAGTCGGCGACGGGGAGGACCGACGCGCGGGATCAGCTACGCGTGGGAGGACCGACGCGCGGGATCACGTTCGCGCCACCTCAACCGACGCCGAGCAGAGGGAGCAGAGGAGCTCGAAGCTCACCTCCAGCGCCCGCCGCGCGCCGCAGGGCCTCGCCGGCCGCTCGCCGCAGCCCCGCTCGCGCTGGGAGCCGCCACCCCTCGCCGGAGATGTAGAGGAGGAGGAGGAGGAGGAGCTCGAGCGGCCGGCATCTTCCTCGCCCGCAGCCGGCCGGCATGTTCCTCACCCGCCGGCTGCGGCGCGCCGCAGCCCCGCCGCCGCCCCTCGCCGGAGATGGGGAGAGATAGGAGAAGGAGGAGAAGAGCGCGGTTGGAGAGAGAGGAGGAGGAGAAGAGCGCGGTTGAGCGTGGTCGAAGAGAGACGGGGGAGGAGGAGGGGATAAGGTTGGGACATGGGCCCCACTTATCAGCCACACATGTGTATGCTATAAAGATTAATTGTGCACTAGATCACAACAAGTTTATGTGTCAAATGATGAATTAATTACTATATAGACAGCCAAATAGACAATATATTGTACAAGCTGTCTGTTCAGCTGTCTGTTTATGTTAAAAAGACAGCAGCTATCTCTACCGTTGTACTTGCCCTTAGAACATGGCTAGTAGATGCGCCTGCTGCCGACTAGGAGGGGCAAGTTATTTAATGCGGCAGGGAGGGCAACAGAAAAGGCAGCAAATGATCAAGCAGATAGCGCAGCAGCAGCGCAGCAAAGTACCCGTTCACTGCTGGTCGGCGTCTGATGAGCCGCCGGCTCCACTCTCTCCTGTCTTCTCTCTCGCATGTAGGATCTCGTCGGCTCCTCGCTGATTACTAAGAGCAAGTATAATAGCTAGCTGAGAGCATGCAGAAATCTATGTGGAGGTGAGAGAATAGAAGAGAGAGAACAGAGCCAGCGTTCTGCTTACCGCCGGCTAGGAGCTCTGGCTGAATCGCTGAACACCTGACCCCACTTGAACCAAGCGCCAGCAGCCGGCGTAAAAAGGGCGCATGGGCAGGCGTAGCAGCCGGCAGCGGGCTAAATCTATTAGCCTTGCTCTAATAAACTTGCTCTTAGACCTCCTCCAAAGACGGGCACACATGCATCTCTTAGAATTCTTTAATTCATGAACAGTGCCGAAACACTCGCGCTACGTGCCTGCAAGCGTTGGTCGCGCCCACCAACGCACCTCCCTCTCACTGCTCGTGCTCCTTATGTGTCCACTATTGTACGTTAATGTAGCGTCAACTGTCTTTAGTCGTTGGAGAAGGCCTTAGGCTGCTCGCACTGGGATCTTTAAACTAAGACGCTACCGGCCACGTCCTCCTGATGCCGCTCGGGATACAATTTTTACGCCTGCAGCGGGGGACGGCATCCGAAGCGGCACGCGCTAAAACATCCCGCGGCTCGGTATTCAGAGAGAGAGAGAAAGCCGGCGAGCA
>OAMR01000077.1:260695-272013 GCA_900205405.1 Echinochloa crus-galli | reverse complement strand
GGAGGCGGAGGGGGCTGGGGAGGGGAGGGAGGGCGCCGGCGGGGGAGGAGATAGGCGAGCGGCGGCGCGGGGGAGAAGAGCGGCGCAGGGGAGAGGAGAGGGGGGAAAGAGAGAGAAGGGAGGGGAAAATTAAAAAGAGTTTAATGATGGCCCCACGCTTTGGTAGTTGATATAGAGAGTGAGATAGAGAGTAGACGAGTGCAGAAGAAAGTGATAGAGAGTGGAGAATCTCGATGATCAGTACAGAATATTTTTTTTTAAGGGTAGAATAGAGAGAGATCAGTACTAGCAGCCTTAGCCAGTACCGTGCTTGGGATTTGGCAAGTCGGCCTGACAGGTCACAAGCTCCTCTCTCGCCCACACCCAACCCCTTTTCGCAATGGGTCTCTACCCGAGCTGAAAACGTCACCTGTTTGAACGAAGCATACGCAGGGTAACGCTTGCCGTTCACTTCTCCGTGCTGACGAAAGGAGAAATGGAATCCAACCAACCACATGAGTAGCCTTGCCGTGGCGAGTCCAACCTGGACCGTAGGAATTTGGATTCCAGCGTCCTAGATTATATAGCTTCGGCCAGCCGCTCAGGTCAATGGCCATGTGCTCATGCTTTGCATCCGTCGTTGTAGTTACACGACCTGTGATTATTATATGGTCTACCTTTGAACTACTAGGGCGGCCTTTTGAATCGGTGGAAGTTTACATAATCTTTTGAAGAGACTAATTTTGGTTATATTTGGAAAACTGAAACTTCAATATGGATGTTGACACAGAAGCGCGCCAACAAACTTATGATCTCGCAGAACACGCAGTAAGGCCGTCACCACGGCCAACACGGCCAACACCCGGCCTCCCTCGGGAAACCGGTCAGACCGGTTTACAGAACCGGTCAGACCGCTTTCTGACAGGAGGTCGTGAAGACCTAGAAACCCAAGCTTGGGAGGGACCCCGTCGGAGCTCGAGCAATCTAGGGTTGCTCTAGGGTCGGCAGGCCACCTAGAACGTCCTTGAACGCCGTAGAGACGAGCAAAGAACAGCAAATATGGGGTTGGAAAAGAACTAGGGTTTGAGAGGTAAAAATATTGACGATTTGTATTTGATTCGATTGGAATACCTCAATCGGCCTTCTAGCCTTTATATTTATAGGCCGGGGAAGTCTTACCCCTCATGAGTCGGTTACAATATGGGATTAAACTCGGAATCCTAAACCTACTCGAATTACAGATCAAAACCGGTCTGACCGGTTTGACAAACCGGTCAGACCGGTTTGCCTCGATGACTGCCAGTTTTATGTGAAAAAGAATTATGCCACTTACAATATGCGTGATTTTTCAATTGATCACTAAAAAGCAATATGCAAGTAATTACAACTCAGGAGCTAAAATTTATGCTAAGGGCGATATCAAAAAATCTATCTGCCATTAATCTTCATGCGTCTTGCCAAACACTTGGATAGAATTTCTTCAAATATCTTCCGTTGATAGCTCTAGGTAAATGATCTCCCTGCAATGTCTCCAGCATATAAGAATTCCCAAAAATAACTTTGATAACTCTATATGGTCCTTCCGAACTTGGTGACCATTTACCGAACTTGTTGCTTTTTGTCCCAATAGGCAAGATCGTCTTCCAAACAAGCTCACTAATCTGAAAATATTTCCCTTGCACCTTCTTATTGTAAGCTTTAGCAACCCGAAGCTTGTCTTTCTCAATTTCTTTCAAAGCCTTCAATCGCTTGTCAGTTACTTCATCAATGTTGTCCATCATCAAGTTGTGATAATCAACAGCATCAAGGTCATTTTGTTTAGCTAACCTATAAGCGTCCAGATTCACCTGAATAGGCAAAACGGCTTTCTATAGGATTCGGCGAATTCACGAACCTCTTTAGATATGAATGAAGTACCTTGATCCGTTGTTAAAGTTTGAGGAATACCGAATCTATGAATAATATTCTGCGTAATAAACTCAATTACCTCTCTATGTGTCATGTTCTTCAAAGGAATCGCTTCGGTCCACTTAGTAAAATAATCCGTAGCAACCAACACGAAGCGATGTCCCTTTGATGATGGAGTATTAATTTGTCCAATAAAATCCAACCCCCAACCTCGGAATGGCCATGGCTTGATAATAGGATGCATCAATGCAGCAGGAACTAATTGCAGATTACCAAATTTCTGACATTCTTCACACCCTTTATAATATTTGAAACAATCCGCCATCATAGAAGGTCAATAAAAACCGGCTCGTCTAAGCAACCACTTCATCTTGGGAGCCGATTGATGTGTGCCACAAATACCTTCATGAACTTCTCCTATAGCAACTCTGGACTGATCCGAGTTCAAACACTTCAAAAGTACATCTTCGGCGGTACGCTTCGGTCCACTTAGTAAAATAATCCGTAGCAACCAACACGAAGCGATGTCCCTTTGATGATGAAGGATTAATTTGTCCAATAAAATCCAATCCCCAACTTCGGAACGGCCATGGCTTAATAATAATATGCATCAATGCAGCAGGTACTAATTGCAAATCTCCAAATTTCTGACATTCTTCACACCCTTTATAATATTTGAAACAATCCGCCATCATAGAAGGCCAATAAAAACCGGCTCGTCTAAGTAACCACTTCATCTTGGGAGCCGATTGATGTGTACCACAAATGCCTTCATGAACTTCTCCCATGGCAACTTTGGCCTGATCCGAGTCTAAACACTTCAAAAGTAACTCTTCGGCGGTTCGACGATAAAGCTCATCGCCAATCAACACATATTTAAATGATAATCGCCGAATATTTCTTGTTGCACCACGACCAGGATCTTTCAAACCTTCAAATAAGCAATAATAGGAACCCTCCAGTCCTGATCTTCGATCTTGGGACAATTAACATCATCCAAAATATGTTTGCCGCTGTCAGGAGACGAAGCGGTCAGACCGGTTTGAGAAACCGGTTGGACCAGTTCGTCCAGAACTTGAACCTCGGCTTTTGATTGCATCGGTTTTTGAAGATAGAAATATTTCTTTGCAACAACATAACCAGATGCTTTCTGAGCCAGAGTATTAGCCTTGCCATTCTCTTCTCTTGGAATATGTTTGATAGTAAATTCATCAAAAGAAGCAATGATATCAAGGCATCTATCAAGATATGCATTTAGTAAACCATTATAACATTGGCATACCTTAGATACTTGCTGTACCACCAGGAGTGAATCACCAAAAGCTTCAACATGCTTTATTCCCATATCTTGCAAAAATTCCAAGCCGAATAGAAGAGCTTCATATTCAACTTGATTATTGGTTCGCTTTTCCTCCAACCGGTTTGAGAACTCAAAAACAGCACCACTTGGTGATATAAAAACAACACCAATTCCTTGTCCATCATTGCAAACCGATCCATCGAAGTATAATTTCCATGGTGTACAAGTAACATAGCCGACATCGAACTCACAAGTATCATCAATCCGATGTTCAACAATAAAATCAGCTACAATTTGGCCTTTCATAGATTTTAAAGGTTCACAAGCCAAATCATATCCAAATCATACTCAACTAATGCATAAGCCCATTTACCGATTTGCCCACTTGAAATCGGTTTTTGTAACATATGTTTAATCACATCGGTTTGACATAACACGATGCAAGTGCTAGACAATAAATAATGCCTCAATTGAGTACAAGCATTATATAATGACAAGCATAATTTTTCAATGAAAGTATACCTTGTTTCTACATCAATGAGCCGTCGGCTTATATAAGCAATCATATACTCTTTAGCCTCGATTTCTTGAGTCAAAACAGCTCCAATAACTCTTTCTTCAGCCACCACATAAAGTTTGAACGGAACCCCTCTCTTAGGTGCTCTAAGTACTGGTGGTGAAGATAAATACTCTTTGATCTTCTCAAAAGCTTCTTGCTGTTTTGAGAGTTCTCCCAATCATCACTGTTCTGACCGGAAATATCCAGCATTACCATCAAGGAAACTAACAACACGATGCCCAGAAGCTTCATTGATTAAGACATCGGCTATAGGCATAGGATACGATTCTTTGGGAGTGGCTTTATTAAGATCTCTAAAATCAATGCAAACTCTAAGTTTTCCCGAATCTTTCTTTTCAACGGGAACGATATTAGAAATCCACTCCGCATAACGACAAGTCCGAATAAAACCAGCATCTAATAAACGATTAATTTCTTCTTTTATTCGGTCATAAATAGCGGGATTAAAACTTCTAGCCGATTGCTTAAAAGGTCTAAAACCGGCCTTAATTGGTAATCGATGCTCAACTAAATCACGACTTAAACCAGGCATCTCACGGTATTCCCAAGCAAAACAATCAACATACTCTTTCAACAAATTTATTAGCTCGGCTTTATACTCAGCCGATAAATTTTTGTTTACAAAAGTTGGCCTAGGAATAGTACCATCACCAATATCTATTTTTTCTAAAGGGTCGGCTGATGTAAATCCTTGACCCAATTTATCTATATCACCCAGATCTTCAACAGCTTCAAACATACCACTTATATTCGACCGATGTTGATCAATTCGGTTTGAAGCCACTGTTTCGCCTTAAACCGGTCTGACCGGTTTCCAGAAGCGGTCTGACCGGTTTGCCTCGTCGAGCACTATTCAGATCTAAACCGGTTTGACCGGTTCTCGAAAGCGGTCTGACCGGTTTTGCTTGATTGATTTGTCTGCTCCATTAATTACAGCAAGTAATTTAACCGATTCTCCATCGGCTTTAATGTAGCAGGAACAAAACCATCCTTAGTGCAACTGATAAGCTCATAGTCAGTCAAATCCATACCCGACAAACACTTGATGTTTTCATTAGCACTAATAGAATCGGAATCGGCCTTTGCAACAAAGGAAGAAGTGTCACCATTCACAACTTCAACTTCATCGCCGATCCCCTGAATAAGGCATTGATGCAAGGTAGACGGTATGCATTGATTTGCATGAATCCAATCACGACCAAGAATTAAACTAAAGTTACCTTGAACCTCCGAGACGAAGAAGGCCGTAGCAATAGTCTTGCTCCCGACGGTCAACTCCATAGAAGCCACCCCCTTGGTACCAATGGGATCACATCCACCAACTCCACTGACCGTCATGTTCGTCTTGATGAGATCTTCGTCTTTACCACCAATTTTCTTGTAGAGAGCATATGGCATAAGATTCACGATAGCTCCACCATCAACCAACATACGTGAAATTGGCTTCCCGTTGATGTGCCCCCTCATATACAAAGCCTTGAGATGATTCTCTGATTCTTTAGGCTTCTGAAATATAGCATCTCGAGGTCCTAGCTGAAGATGAGCAATTTCCTCCTCCGGCACTACAAAATAATCCGGAGACAAATAGACGACGTTGACCTCCATATTGTCACGCTCTGGAGAAGGCTCAAAGTCAACTAACTCTTCATCTTCAACCACTGGAGGAATTGTAGGAGTTGTATTTTCATTGGTGGTCGAAGTGACTTCAGCCCCTGCCTCTGTTTCCAAACCGGTCTGACCGGTTCTAGAAACCGGTCTGACCGCTTCTGTGGCGGGCTGCCCCAAACTGGTCTGACCGGATTCTGAAACCGGTCTGACCGATTGTGCTGCTGGCTGCACAACTGATTTAACTTGCCACGTCTTGGTCTGAGGAATCATAGGCCTGTATCTGTTGAACTGTTCATCCCTCAATTTCTCAGCTTACTGTTCCCTTTTTTTCCTTGTTTCGCAAGCGCTGTAACTTTCTCTTTTGTGTGTGAGTCAAACCAGAAGGACACCACCTTGGTTGAAATACTTTCTTTACAGCCTTGCTACTGCTAGCCTCATGATTATTAGCCATGATCGGCTTTTTAATTGCCATAGGAGCCAAATTTCCAATAACTATCGGCTCTTTACTCAAATCTTGCATAGCCACTGGAACCTCACCAATTGTCACAAATCTTCTGTCCTTGGTTCCTTTTGGATCATGGCTGCACATCCTCCTTCTTCTCCTAGACACGGTATTCTTGCTTGGGATGAGCAAATTGTTTTTGTTCAGACCGAAACCGGTCTGACCGGTTTGAAACCGGTCTGACCGGTTTGAAACCGGTCTGACCGCTTTGCGTGCTAACACTGGACCTGATTGATGTGAGCCCAATTTCGGTCATGTACTGAAGTCCTGGGACCTTCCCTCATGTAATCCTGAGGTGGTTGTGGCATAGGAAAATATTGCATCCACATTCCTTGTTCCCATGATGGATATGGAGAATTTGACGCGGGAGGTGCCCATGGCATGGTAGCATACATCTTCTGTGTTGGATAAACAGTAATAACATCACCACGGCGCCTATTGTTCTCTGGATAACCATCTCCACGCATTGGTGACCTTGGTCTCTTTTTTACTGGCCGCTCACCTTGAACGGCCTTTGTGTACTTGTTCAGGAGCTGAGAAAAAGTAGGCCCTTGCTTCAGAACCGTACCTTGCACTTTGGGTTCATTTACCTTCCAAGTACCCACTTCTGGACGCTTGGGCTTGAAAGTCCTAGGTCGGTCAGGGTCAAACCGGTCTGACCGGTTTGGGAAACCGGTCTGACCAGTTTCGCCTGATCAGCGGACCGATTTTCTTCTGAGGAACTTTCTTGCCCCCCGGGCCTTGATGTATTAATAGTAATCTTCAGAAACTCTTTTCCATCCAGAGTCTTTCCAAGCATCACTTTTCTGACCGGAGATTGAATATCAACTTTTTCCGGCCTTGGATCTCCAATCACCACATTCTTACCCTTAGCTCCATCGGCTTGTTCCGGCCGAATCAGCACCATGCTGCGGATGCGTATGCTGTCTCTTATACACATCTGGAAAGGAGCCTTATCAACTTGCATCTCAGCTAGTACTAATCGACCTTCATTAATAGCCGATTGTACCTGTCGTCGGAAAGCATTGCAATCATTAGTAGCATGTGAAAAAGAATTATGCCACTTACAATATGCGTGATTTTTCAATTGATCGGCTGGTGGAATTGCATGAGAAAGTTGAATAAAATCATTCTTAAGCAATTCATCGAAAACACGATCACATTTGGCAACATCAAAAGTAAATTTAATTTCTTCTCGTCGATTTTTCTGAACCGGCTTCAATGAAGGACAAGAACAAGGCTTAGCTTTTGATGGCCAAACAAACTCAACAGCATAAATCTCTTTACTTTCATTATCCGAACTATCAGAATCATTATCAACAATATGCACATTGGAACGATGAGGTTTAGCAGATTCTCTTCAATTTTTTAACTTAAGTTCTAAGCTCATGACCTTCATTTGCAAGTGATTAATAGAAAGAAAATCAAAACCTTCTAATTTTTCCTTTAAATGAGACCGCAAGCCAGCAAAAGCTAAATCTGCTAAATCTTTTTCAGAGATTGACAAATTAAAACATCTATTTTTTATCCTTAAATCTTATGAAATAATCTATAACCGATTCCTCTCGGCTTTGTCTAATAGATGTTAAATCAGTTAATTTAGTTTCATTTTCTCCGCTAAAGAAGTGATCATGAAATTTACGCTCCAATTGAGTCCAAGTTTGAATAGAATTAGGAGCAAGCGAAGAAAACCAGGAGAAAGCAGTTCCAGTCAAAGTTAATGAGAATAAACGAATGCGCAATGGTTCATAGAAACTTGCTTCTCCTAACTGCAAAATATATTGACTAACATGCTCCCAAGTAGTACGATTATCTTCACCATTGAATTTAACAAACTCAGGAACACGCCAACCATTAGGATAAGGAACTAAATCAAACTCAGGAGGATATGGTTTTTGATACAAGCGTGAATTACTCAAATCAATCCCAAGTTTAGTTTTAATTGTATTAGCCAGATCCTCTTTGAACTTAGAGAAATCGGCTTGATAGCTTGCACTAGATGTATAACGAGATGCAGTAAGCGTTGAATTTATCAAGATTACTAACCATACTAACAAGTAACTCACTAGTAGCAGCTTGTGCAGCATTTAATTTTTCATCCATCATACGAGTCCCTTGTTGCATGAAATCAGAGGATGAGGATTCACTGGTTATCTTAGGAAGTTCTTCAACCTTGTCGTCTGATAGCTTGAAAGCCGGCATAACGAATTCCTCAACTCTCTTGACGAAACCACCGCGATCCTTCTTGAAAGCCCTTCAAGAATTGTGCCTTTAAGTGCTCCTCAGCAATCAGGTACCGCTTTCGCTCCTCGTCCGTGAGCTCTTCCAGCGTCGCGGTGATGATGTTGTTCTTGTCAAGATCACTGATCGATCCCGTCATCTTTGGAGTAGATTAGATCGGTCTTAAAACCAGATTAATCTTTCCCCAGCGGAGTCGCCAAAAAGTATGTTGACACAAAGAAGCGCGCCAACAAACTTGAGATCTCGCAGAACACGCAGCAAGGCCGTCACCACGGCCAACACCCGGCCTCCCTCGTGAAACCTGTCAGACCGGTTTACAGAACCGGTTAGACCGCTTTCTGACAGGAGGTCGTGAAGACCTAGAAACCCAAGCTCGGGAGGGACCCCGTTGGAGCTCGAGCAATCTAGGGTTGCTCTAGGGTCGGCAGGCCACCTAGAACGTCCTTGAACGCCGTAAAGACGAGCAAAGAACAGCAAATATGGGGTTGGAAAAGGACTAGGGTTTGAGAGGTAAAAATAGAGACGATTTGTATTTGATTCGATTGGAATACCTCAATCGGCCTTCTAGCCTTTATATTTATAGGCCGGGGAAGTCTTACCCCTCATGAGTCGGTTACAATATGGAATTGAACTCGGATTCCTAAACCTACTCGAATTACAGACCAAAACCGGTCTGACCGGTTCGGCAAACCGGTCAGACCGGTTTGGCCGGGCGACTGCCAATTTTGGCTGTCAACAGTGGACATGAGGTGTTGGTCGATTGCTGCAATTATCCGGCGAGATGCTCTCCAATCATGTGTCACCAGCGAGATCCAGAGTTCCAAAATAAACTGGTGCCCGACACCCGTATATTTTAGGCACGAAACCATCAGGTCGTCAGAATCCACCTGCGATACAACACGGCGTTTCCCCGTGCAACGAACGCTCCAAGCTTCCAAGAATGTCACTTTCTGCCGTTGCCACCACACTCGCCGTCCTCGCATACTTCTGCACGGCAGGCCAGCCCGGTGCGGTGGCGGCGGCGGACACCCTCTCGGCGCAGCGGCCGGTGCGCGGCGACGGCACGGTGGTCTCGTCGAAGGGCAAGTTCGAGCTGGGCCTCTTCAGTCCCGGCAACTCCGGCCGGTTCTACCTCGGCATCTGGTACAAGAACGTGCCCGGGCAGACCGTCATCTGGGTCGGCAACCGTGAAAATCCCCTGTCTACCGTTACCTCCGCGGAGCTCCGCGTGTCCACCGACGACGGCAACCTCGAGCTCGTCGGGCTCAGCAGCCACTCCTCCACCTCGCCGGGCGTGCTGTGGTCATCCAACATATCGTCTTCCACGGCATCGAACGTCGCGGTGATGCGCGACAACGGCAACCTGGTCCTCGTCGACGGTGGCAACTCCTCCAACGTGCTGTGGCAGAGCTTCGACCACCCGACGGACACGCTGGTGCCGGAGGCGTGGCTCGGGGAGAACAAGCTCACCGAGGTGGATTATCGGGCAGCGTCACGCGATAGAGCTTCTTGTTGGTGAGTCTGCAGAGCGTAGCGGTGTTGGGAACTTGGGATCACTGTCGTCGTTGGAAGAGTAGAGCAGACAAGGGCTCTGGTTCTGGTTCTTGTTCCTGCAGCAGCGGCCAAGCAGCCGCCGGCCCTCAAGGTAGTTGAGGGACCAGGATTTACAGACGGCGCGCACGCTGAAGAGATCTAGGACATCCAAGTCGATGAATATGCGGATGAGCAGGTCGGCTGGGAGCTGAGACCAATCATAGACACGTGTGAAATCTGAAAGCTCTTGCCGCATCGATTCCTCCTGCGCGAGCCGGGAAGATTCTGACGACTCATCCATGGCCGATGCAGCTTATTTCCCTTGTGCCTTGTTCCTTTTCTCTACCCTACCTATATTATAAAAAACAAGTAAAGCCTCTGCCATTTTTCCGTACGCGTTTTTTTCCCCGTATGTGAGTTGAAATCTTACGGCGGAATCAATCTACGTCACGGGTGAAGCTTGATTTTTGGTACACCGATTGGACTCCCCAGACCGCTGGAACTTATCAAGATGGAGTCAGAGCCTTGCACGTTGCCGCCGCGGCCGAGCTTATTTTCTCGCGCGGTAATGACATGGTTTAGCCATGTTGGAGAAAAATCTAATGTGACAATTGTGACGAATTGTTTCATCATTGGTTGCTATAGGCTCAACCGCTCAATTCATGTTAGACTGGGCCTGATATGTGTGCTTCGTCATAACTTGTTAGGCCCAATGTTTAATGGACTGAGCCCAAAATTTGCCATCTTGTTTTCGGCCTTTTTAACCAGATTCGCGTTTAACACAACCATTTTCGACCCAGTTATATGTGGCCATGCGGGTCAATCTCGGGTAACACTTAATCAAACTTTAATGCAATTTTGTATTCTATAAAAAATCGTCTCCGAAACTGAATGCATTTAAATTGATAACTCACCTGATTGCGTACATTTGTAATCAACAAGGCATATATTGTTTTATAGGCTATACATATAAGAGACAAAACTATGTCAAAAATACTGAACATATAGTTCATTGGAAGTGAGACCCCTTTCATTTACCTCTTTATTATTATTACTATCAAAGGTGCATGTGTGTTGCTACGGGTGAATGAAACTATGTGAAGACACGCAGGAGCTATGAACGTCACCGATTCTGCATTCAATAAGGAGCATGATAAAGAGAGATCATTGATAGAGTGCCTGGAAGGACGGCGGGTCAACAACAGGGATTCGAGCGACGTGAGAAGTGTGGTGCTGCGGGGTGGCAAGACGAGACGAGATACTGTGGGTAGATTAATGCCCGTGCGTTGCTACGAATAAAATACACTTCATGAGCAAAGGAGCATAGAAGTCATGGACGCCGCTGATTCCGCATTTGATTACGAGCATGACAAAGGAGATATTTTCGGGTGAAAGGGCCTCTAGCCTACTGGTTAGAGAACCTGGGTAGCACCCAATAGACCCAAGTTCGAATCTTTATAGGAGCGAATAATTAGGTTTTGAATAAAAAATAAAAAAAATAGGTAGGGACTTTCGTTCCCAACTTTGGTTAAATGTAAATAGTATGCGCTAGTAATTTTACTTTTCTTTTCCAAGAACGGCTACCTTACATAGAATTTTGTGAGCGGGCACTCATAGTGGGGCCTTTTTTTTTTTGCACATGGCCCTTTAAGTCCGTGCGGAGTACC
>OAMR01000077.1:245857-258277 GCA_900205405.1 Echinochloa crus-galli | reverse complement strand
GACGCAAGGCGGGCGGACGACGGTGCACGGCGGCGGCGACGTTCAGCGTGCGGCGGGCGGCTGCGACAGCCAGAGGCGACGCGCGGCGGTGTCCCGGTCCGGCGAGCACGCGCATGCGACGGAAAAACAAGAAAAGGGGAGAGGGATGTGTTCCCCTTTCTATTGGGGAGAGGGGGAGGATTAAAGGGGATTGAGAAAAAATTATAGGGAAAGGGGAATAGAAAGGGGATCTGTTGGAGCTAGATTTTTTCCTCTCAATCCCCTTTAACTAGTAATATAGGGAAAGGGGATTGTTATTGGGGAACTGTTGGAGTTGCTCTTAGGGTGGTTTCGAAGGTGGTTTTGTATTTTGTACAAAAAATTTAAAAAATCCAATTAGATCTAAAAATCAAAACTAATTCATAACTAATTCATAAGAAAAGTACGAAACCTGTATCAAAAAATTTCTACAAATGTAACATATCTATTATTACTCTATTTGAATCTTAATTATTAAAAAAATAATAGGCATAACTATAAGCAACCAAATACTATAGACATAAAAAAAGGGATCCGATTAACTGAGAAATATAGTGACATTAGATATGTTACATTTTTAGAAAACTTTTGATGCCAATTTTGTAAATTTTTTGAATTAAAATAAATTACTTATGAATTTTTTAGTTTAAATTTGAATATTTGAAATTTTAACAAAATGGAAAATCACCTTCAAAATCATCCTAAGGGCTAAATTTGCACGGTTTTGATAGTTGGATGACCTTTGTTATCCGGTTTTGTAGTTCAAAGTTGAAAATCGTATTTTTGTGATAGTTGAAGGGTGTAAAATAGACTTTTTCCTAATAAAAAATAATAAGATTGCATAACAGATAATTGGACGGAGACCGTATTGGTTGTGAACTCGATGATGCTAGACGGATGAGGGAGGCCGGAGACGTGTTGGTTGCGGAGTGTTCGACGAAAGAAAGGCAGATAGTTGGGGTTGCTAGAAGGGTTCAATGACTGGTGGATCTATCGGTTGTTAAAAATTTGACATAAAAATGCGTGACAGCTGAAATCGCTAGAAGGGGTAACGTTTTAATGACTATTGGGTCTGTCGGTTGCCAATTGCTTTGGATCTTTATAGTATAGATTTGTATCATTTTATATGTTTTTTCTCTTTTTTGTATACTTACTATTTTCTTTTGAATTCATTTTTATTATTTAATTTTATTATTGATATATTGTTTTTATACGCTTATTTGTTCATCATGTTTGGCTCAACCATATGACAAGATATTTGACTCGACGAAGATGATGACTTTCCACCAATATATTTGGCTCGGCGGAGATGATGACCCTCACGGCTTTTTCTGTGCCCCTTCAAACCGACGCACAATGCGGCCCCCTTGGGCAAGCTGCTTGTCTTTTTCAACAAAGAAAGAATTGTATTATATCAAATTTGAGTATATCATCAAGTTACAATCATTCTCAATGTACTCACATACTAAGCAATTTCAACTTTTTATTCTAAAAAAGAAACTAGAAGGCCGCACAGACATACGCTCAGCAAACAGGTTGAAAATACTCACCCAAAGAACAGTGACCAACATTTATATAGGCGGGAACGAGCGCAATCTTCTTCCTTCTTGCATCTTTCTTCTTCATCTTTCTACCAACGATGGGAAGAGAGACTGATCCCAATCTATCTGATCAAGACTGATCAATATCAGCTCAAGGGATAGACCTATTCTCTAGCCTTTCACCGTGGTTGGATCTAACAACGGCAAAATGAAGAAGTGGCCGGAGAATTATTCCACGATGATGACATCATCTCTGCCTCGATGTCGCCATCTGCAAACCTAAATCTCCATATCGTCTTCAGAAGAAAGTTGCCGACGCCGTAGATGCCGTAAATTCCTTCATCGAAGCCACCATGAAGAACTCCAAGCTACCCTTTCTCCTTGCCATGGCCGGAGGGAAAGAGGAAGAAATAAAATTCCCATACCACAAAATGCGGCATCAAGAAACCCTGACTCTAACATAAACTCAATCTAATGGAGACTATTGAGAGAGATGGATCTCTACTCTCTCCGGTCTCTGGCGAGATACCTGAGGTGTGAAGGGAGGGGGACCAACGATGGTGGACGCGGAGGACGGCGGCTCGGCGAACACGACGGCTCCACCCGTGTTGCCCCTCAGGAGGCGACGCGGGGGCGGTTTCATTCACGCACAACTGTGTACTCAATCACTCAATCATACTGCTCCACTTAGGGACCTTATTGTAATTTGTTCTTCTTTAGAGGATCCGATGTAATATGGCTATCTCTTCTGCTCCTAATAATCCTGTACTGGAGAATCTCGTGGTGCGGAACCAATTGTTCTGCCTCCCCTTGGTCTGCTGCGATCCATCCGTACATGGGACATCGGACGGTTCGTGCGAATCACCAACCCTCCTCCCCTCCTCCCCATGCCCGCCTCCCCCGAAATCCCCAAATCCAACGCCGCCGCCAGCCCGACGCACGCCCGAGATCCACCCCACGCCGGCAGCCCGACGCACGCCGCCACAGCCAAGCTACCTCGCCGGGCTTCCCCTCCGCTGAGATCCATGCCGCCAGGACGCCCCGCCACCACGTCGAGCCGCCAGCCGCCCCGCCGCCGCCACGGCCAAGCTACCTCGCCGGGCTTCCGGTCCGCCGAGATCCACGCCGCCACGACACCCCGCCACCTCGCTGGATTCGCTGCGTGAGACACCGCCGCCACGACGACCCGCCGCCACGCTACCGCCAGGACGACACGGCGCCGCCACCTCGCCGGGTTCGCTGCGCTTGAGTCGCGTGGCTCTCCAAAACCCCCGCCACGACGGAGGCACCGAGTCGGGCTTCCAGATAAACCCTAAACCACCCATGATTTCCCTCCCTCGAGCGAACTGGCTCTCTCAATCCTCTCCTGATCCATTTGCAGGTAAAGTACATCAGCTTGATTAGATGGATTGTTCCCTGAGTTGTTCTTCTTCGGATATCTTGTTTGATTTAAACAATCAAATTCATATCGAGGTTCATTCTCTCGGCAGTTGGCGTTGGATTTTGGTTGGGGATGACTGCAACATGTTCCCATTTTTTTAGATACGAGTGGTAGAAGGTTTCTCCTTCATATTAGATACGATGTGCATCTCAAACTTTCTTCTTGCCAGTAGCTTTTCTGCCACTTGTCTCAAACTCTGTATGATCTGATCTGATTTAACTTGGTGGTGTGTTCGTGTGTGCGCAGAACTTGACACAATTGGGGAGGCACACTGCTGGAACTGTTGCAGGTGTGGCTCAGCCCTGAGAGCCTCACGTCTGTTGAGGTATTCCTTTGTTGGATTTAGAGATTTCTCTTATAGATTTATCCATTCAAATGATCCCCCTGTCTTGAATTTTGTTTGTGGTTCTGTCTCACTCCCATATAATCAGTCTAGATCTCAAGTGTGCTAGGAAAAGCTATTGAATTGAATGTTTTTTTCTCATGCCCTATACTGTTATGGAGAAAGGAAGAAACCTTCTGTTTTGGTCATTTTTTTAAATGGTAAACTCGTTGAAAGTCAATATCCTAGATCTCATAAACTGTAGACAATTTTTATTAGGCTCGCTGGATTCCAATATGTTGGGAAGTGAGATTGTTATACAGAAAAATAATTGTTTTTTTCTTTTTTCTTTCACAGAATTTTTTTTAGATTGAGCATTTACTGTTCACTAAAATTGCCTAGCAAAGCAGCATTTGTCCATTGTAAAAATGTTTCCCAATATGATTCATTCCTGTGTTTCTTCATCTCCAGAATTTAAACAGTGGGTATTATAGCATGTCGCTTCTCAAGTCTTGGATTGTTGCCAGTTTCTATATGTATGTACCTTTCTTACTTCATTAAACTGCTGCAGACCAAGAAGCTTAGTCTTGCTTCTCTCTACTGCTGCTTACAAACTATCTCTGTTGATTTTGCTATTTGAACCGGTTCCCCGTTATGATCTTCAAGTTTTGGATTACCCAGTTATTGCTCCTGCCGGCCAAGCTGAACTGATGGCCTCAGTCAGGCTGATGATGTTGAAGTAAAGGCTGCAGGTGAAACTACTGTTGCATTGTTCATATTTGCATCTTTATATATTTATATCTTTTCATATGAAGCTACTGTTTAGTTAAAAATTTGGAAGCTGGGCGTAGCTACTAAATCTTTCTACTATTATTTATTTCCTTTTGTTTTATAAGTAAATACAGATTTGTTCTCTTTAAATTGAAAGTAAGGAACAATGCTTACCTTCCACAAGTAGATATTGAATAATGGAATGAACCAATTTCATTTTGGTTTAAAGATAACTCTTACCTCAGCTCATGGTTGATTATTCACAAATATATCTTCTCATATTTTCATGCAAATCTCCTCCTCTAGCAATTGAGTTAACATTAGCCATTTAGTACTACGGCAAAGCTTTAACTCTTGTAACTATTTTATTCTTATTTTTTGTGCTATGGTATCCTCTTCACAGATGAAGATAGATGGGTAAGTTCTAAAAGGGGTTTATAATTTTCCATAGTCTAAAAGAAAATGTGTGTGATCCTCCTTTGTTGTCAATATATATATACTGTAGTTGTTCATGCCGTCTACAGTATGTAGTTTCAATGATGCATAATTATTTTGTTATATTTCAAGTTCAGGATAGTAACATAATTTTTCTTTTGCCATCAGGAAGTTAACTAGGCAAGGCAGCTTGTTTTAATTATTTTGTTATATTTCAAGTTCAGGATAGTAACATAATTTTTCTTTTGCCATCAGGAAGTTAACTAGGCAAGACAGCTTGTTCCCAGGAACATTGTCATGTAACAGCCCCATATTTTGAAGGAATGAGCGTAACAGGGTACATCCCAAACAGGCAAACAGGTAAGGTTAGCAAGTTCTGAAGCATATGGTCGTTTGTTGGTTCATTATTCGAGAGCTTAAAAGTTTTTTTAACACTACTGCATATAAATGTTTTTCGAGTTATACGCAAGGATGAGCAATGTTACTTCTAGCTTCTAGGGAATGTTAATTTTTTTCAGGAACTTTTTAGCAGCAAGAACATTATCTTTGTAGTTCAGTAGTGTCAGTCCTAGAAACTGATTAAAAGGCAATTGGTAAAGTTGATTGGAATTTTCAAGTGAATGTAATTGAATCAGTTCTGCAGAAATCAGTGAATCCTCAAACACATGAACTTTATTTTGGAGCATATGGTGCTTACTTTTGATGGATGATTTTTTTTCATGTGTTTCCCCATGCTAAAAAGAACTAAAAGGAGTGTCTACCTTCAATTTGCATGGCCACAATGGTGAATTTAAGAAAAATACAATTTGATCTTTAGTGGCACCGCCACCATTCAATTAATAGCATTCACTATATGTAAATTAATGGACTTATAGCATATACAACATAATCAACCATGATTTTGTAGCCCACCATCCATGCCTTTATAAAAAATAAAAGTATTAATTTTTATTGACTTCGGTGCGACTTTACAGCCATCAAAATTGAATTTTTCGTATAGTCTATTTATCTCTCTGTATACCCGTAGCAACGCACGGGCATTTACCTAGTCTAATATAATGTATGATATAATGTATGGACGTCATAGAGCGGTGCCGTTTGTATCTACGACGGACACACATGGCATACATGGTTAGGAAAACACTTGATTAGGCGCATGGTTAGGTAAACACTTGATTAGGCGCAATGAATGTGTACGTGCACTTTTTTTACTGGTTATAAGCTTGTAGTCAATCTACGCCTCATCTATATTTTTCTGCTAGATCCATTGCTGAACTAGCAGAGTACATTTTAGTTTTCGTTCAAGGAGAAGTTTATTTCGGCCGTAGAACGAATCAATTTCGAGTTCTAGAACATTACATTTTAGATTCCAGAGCATGTAATTTTTCATTTCTACAAAAATTGATGTCCAACAATTGATCTGGTCTTTTTCTTTTGTTTTGCGGCGTTAGTGCTTCTGTCATTTTTTCTATTCTTCCTGTATGTGTTTTCCTTTTCCAGTTATGACTCTATTGTCAATACGTGTGACCCGGTAATCTGGTATGATCGCATATTCGCATTGGTCAAAAAAAAAATTACACTGAACCGAAAACAAAAACCACTCGTTTGTTATTGTATCATCATGTGAGAAAAAAAAATCAGATGGACCAGGGACAGATTAACATTTCTACTAGTGATCACATACGTGGATTCCTCCTCATCTTCCAATTCTAGAATGTACTCCCTCCGTATCGAAATATTTGTCGCCGTTGACTTTTTTTTACAACTTTGACCATTCGTCTTATTTAAAAATTATCGCAAATATGCAAAAGGGTAAGTCAAACTTAAAATACCTACAATAGTAAAGCATGTGATAAAAAATGGATGGTACTTGCATAATATTTTGAATAAGGCGAATGGTCAAAGTTGTAGAAAAAAGTTAACGGCGATAAATATTTCGATACGGAGGGAGTATCTATTATCTTTGAGTGCCTCAACAGGGACACATTTTGCTACCTTCCAGGCCCCTCCCATCTCCTCGAATAACCCTCTAAAGCGGTAAGCAGAGTAGTACCTGGCCATTGCAAACCATTTCCTTGGTCCATTTGCAGCACCCTCTTCTGGATCAAAATCAAACTCTTCCTCCACTTCCATGGCTACCGCGTGGGAAGTGCCTATCGCTGGTACCATGGCGCCCTCCACCACTCCCTGGACACGAACTGCCTTCAACGACTGGTCGTTGTTGCTACCCATCACCTCCTCCGCCGCCGACAGGGTAACCTCCTCCTGTGCCTTTCCCTTTGGCTCCATCTGCTTGCTAGGTTCCCACAAAACCCTACAGCGCCTAGAGTTGGTCGCAGCTTCGGGTGGGTAGATCCCTCACCGGGTTCCCCTTAATCACCCCCCACTGGAGCAAAACTAGGGCCGCGAGAGGCGCATGGAGGAAAATCTAGAAAGAAGATGGGTTGCACCGGAGAAAAGGGATATATCTGCATCTTTCAAACGTATTCAAACAAACTTCCACAGCGAACTGTATGCACCCGCCAAGGAGCTCATGGTGTAGTGGTAAAGGCCACTGGCCAGGAAGGCTCCCACCCAGGGTTTAAATCCTGGATGAGGCACATTAAACTATAAGGACCTCTTTTAGGGTATTTCTTTAAAAAAAAACTGGTTGCACCCAACGAAGTGTATGCAGGATATTGCCCCTGCCGTAGTCCAACAAACTTCCACAGCTACCTTCCCGAAGAAGTCCAGACCTCTCACGATATCCGCTAGATATCGCACAGTAGAAGCAAAACGAAACTCACCCGAGAAACGCTATGCCAGATCATCAGCACGAATCCAGGAGATCACCCAAGAAGCTCAGGTAGACCTTAGAGCAACTCCAACAGCTTAGGTATAATCCTAGCTAAATTTAGAGATTTAAAGGTTTGCTAAAAAATAAAAAGCTTTCCAAAAGTAAATGTAAACCAACAGCCTCTCCAAAACTGGACTCTCTATATATTATATTAGTTGTTGGTGGGGCCCACATGTCATACAAATTTCCTTCTCCCCACCTCCCGGCCGGCCTACTCCGCCGCCGCGAAGCCTTCGCCGTCCGGCAGCTCGGCGTGCTTCCACCAGCGGACCTCCCCTGCTCTCCGTGCAATCTTCCCCATGGGCGACGACAGCCTCGTCCCGGCGACGACACCTCCCCCGCCTAGGCGCGGCGCTTCCTCGTGGCCGTCGCCGCCGCCTCAGCCGTAGCCCCAGGAACAGCGGCGGCTTGCTTCCACCGGCGGGCCTCCTTTGCTCTCCACGCACTCTTCCCCATGGCCAACGCCGCCGCCAGGTACCACCACACCAACGCCGCCGCCGCCGGAGTACGCCACCACTACTCCCCCGCGGCCGCCGCCTTCAGCTTCTAGTATTGGTCGGAACCCGCAGCGCCGGCGCCCAAGCAGGCGTAGCAGAACTTCGCGTTCGTCGACGCCGCCGGACCCGGCCGTGCTCCCGGCCTTCGCCGCGGCGGGGATCGACCTCATGGTGGGCGTCCCCAATGCGAACCTCCCTTCCTCGCCGCGTCAGGCCCCCAGGGCGCGGCCCGGTGGCTGCCGTCCGAGGTCTTGGCGCACGACCCCACTGAGCGCATCCGCTACCTTGCCGTCGGGGCTGGGCGAGCTGCAGCGGTGCCGTGGCGATGCCCGTGCCGGCGGGGGCTCGGTGGGCGGCAACGGCGGTGGCGTAGTGGCGGCGCCCGCGTCGAAGGGCTTGGGAAGCGGCGGTGGCGCAGTGGCGGCACCCGCGGCAGCGGGGCTCGGGAAGCGGCGGTGCTGGCGCCGTGGCGAGCGGGGGAGGAGGGAGGGGGGAGCGCGAGACGCGAGGGAGGGGGGATGGGATGGCGCAGGTGGGATGGCGAGCGCAGGCACTCGCGAAAGATGGCTAGCCGAGGGAGCCGGATAGCGAGTTGGATAGCTAGCGGATGATTTTGGATAGGCTGTTGGATCCAATTTCCCCCGCAAGTTTGCTATTTTTAGCTAGTCAACTTGTTTTACAGAGTCTCTTGGAGATGCTCTTAGATCGCCTTCGAATCGCCACACAGTCGCCATTTTTGCCGCTCCGAGTTTTCCGGGTGAGCGGTTACATGGGCCTCTTTGTTGAATGGCCGAATATTTTTTTTGAAGTAATTTATTTTAGAGGATTTGCGGGTGTTACATAGATGTGCTAGCCTATTTGTGTATGTGAACTAATTAATTTAGAGGCTTTTTTCTGAAGATCGTATCACTGGTATCACTGCATCATTGACCAGATTCATTACTAGAATCTTAACATTTCCCTTGCGTTCTTAAACCGTTGGCCACTAGTTAAAACTCTCTTAAGTAGTGGCCGACTATCGATCATTGTCAACTTACCCTCGGCGACTCTTGGTTGGGCTGATCCTCCTCAGGGGTCTGATCTTTTTCTTCCTCCATCATTTCCCTCTAATTTCTCTTCCTCCCTCTCTATGCCTCCATGGGCTTAGAGATGAGTAGGGGGGCTAGAGCCCCCTATCCCCCCTTAGCTATGCAACTGTTTGTTGCAGTCATTATGAGTCATCAAAACAGTTGACCGGTGATTACTCGATCTTGGCCAATGGCCATTTTCTTATTTAAAATTCTTTTATCTTGGCCAGAGGTCAGTGGAGGAGGTTTTATGTAAATATTATTGTGGGATATGGGTACCCCTAGGCCCACTGTCAGGCTGGACTACGGCGGCCGGGGCCCACATCTGACAGGCCCATGGGCCGACCTCTAAGCAGGCCCACGGGGGCACCCCGACTTGACGGACAAGTTTGGTGAACACCTGGCGGGCAGCTCTTCCGGGAATCCAGGGATATTTTGTTGCAACCGACTTAGGCAGGACTAGAATCCTAGTCAGAACCAAGTAGGTTTAGATGGAAACCGACTTGTAAACCCTAGCCCACTACCCTATATAAAGCGGCCTAGGGCACCCTCACGACACGACACGACATGACACGACACGCATTACGCTACACCCTATAAACCATACGCTCGCCCTTGCTTCCTGAAGCTTGGCTGAGTACCAGCAATACAAACAACACCACCGACACAAGACATAGGGTATTATACCTCCGAGTAGCCCGAACCTGTCTAAATTAGTGCCTCCTGTGTACCATCAAGTCACTAGTTTATCGATCGCCCCGCCTACAAATCAACCACTCGGGTACCCCCAGGTGGATTGCTGGTCCTAAGGTCCGACAGTTGGCGCGCCAGGTAGGGGTAGATTGATGAGCTTTTTCGATTCGAAAACACCGTTGGCTTGATGACAGATCGATCCGACGTCGTCTTCCCGGCGGACATGAGCGACAGCCCCAAGCACCTTGCGGGATGCAGCTTCTTCGCCGGCTCCAGCGACTCCAGCTCCACCACCGCCGACCTGACGCCGGCGGACTCGACCTCGACAACCCCGGGGACTTCCCCCGACATGCCCGATCAGCTCATGCAGCAGATCGAGCAGCTCACCGTCCGTGAGCGGATCCCGGATCTGCTCCCGCGGCGCCGAGTACCTTACCCCGACGAGATCATCAACGGACTGAACCGCATCAACGACACGCTCGCTGAGTGCGTTGCCATGTCCGAGCGAGTCTTAGATCGCTCAGGGAACACGTTCCCCCATGGGCTGAAGAATGCGGCGGCTGACTACTCCGGCCGGCTCCCGCACCACGAGGACCAGATCCAATCTGGAAACCCGCCCGAACCCACCCAGGTTCCAGATTTCGGCGAGTTCTAGGTTGCAACAACTGTGCTAAGGTCCACCGAGAACTCAGTGGACGCTTCCAAGAGCCACACTTCGCGGCCAAATCGCGAAGTACTCATCTCCGATGACCAACCCACTCAAGACAACGAGACAGTGTCTGAGCGACAGCGTCGCATCGATGCAAATACCCTCCGAGCCCAGCGCTTGCAGGCTAAAAGAGTAGATGCAGATGCCGACGGCAATCAACGCCACGAAGAACCAGACCCGCTCGACCTGTGTAACCTGGCACGCGAATTCGAGCGGGCTCAGGCCGACTACCGCACCCCGTCATGCATCGCCGAGCTGGCTCACATGGAGGCCACCCCAAAGGCGGCCCGACTCCGAGCTCGGTTCACCGTTGCGCAAGAGCTGCACCAGAAGGACAGAGAGGCTAGATCAAGATCCAGCCGATCATACGCGAGTAGATCGAGTTCCCGCAGGACCGGGTACAGTAGATCTACCCGACGCAGGCGCCGGCATAGATCCCCAACTCTGGACGCTATTCCAGAGGAGGTCGATCAGGAACGCACGGCCGACCACCAGCCGGACGAGTCCGAAGGCAGGCACCCTCGGAACCGCTGCGACGATGACAACAGGCAACACGACCGCCGCCGCAACGACGATGACCTCCGCGATCGGTTACGCAGGCGTGACCGCAACGTACGCGACAAACTCGACAGGAGGCATCGAGAACGAGACGCCGCAAAGATGGAGCGCCGGGAGCGATACGATCGGGACTTCGGCGTCCCCGAACGCCGAAACCACGGCCCCGAGTACTCCGAGGCCGACGATTATCGCGCACGTCGCGAGCTCGACGAGCGCGACCGGTACGACCGCCGCTATGGCTCACCCAGGGCCCGTGATCGCGGTCACAACAATGGCAGCGACAGCTTCGGCGAGAACGACTTCGAGATTGAAGGCTTCCAGGCTTTCACCAAGCGGCTACGCCAGGTCCCTTGGCCGGATACCTTTAAGCCGGCCATGGTCGAGAAGTTCGACGGCCGCTCCGATCCCAAGCTCTGGATCCAAACCTACATCACGGCGGTTACAACTGCACGCGGCAGCACTGACCAAGCAGCAGCCTACTTCCCGGTAATGCTAGGGAAGGCGCCACTCCTATGGCTCTCAGGGCTGCCGGAACAATCCATCGTCAGCTGGGCGCAGCTCTGCAAGGTGTTCACCGAGAACTACCAGGCCACCTACACTCGACCGGATACCAGATTCGATCTGGATCTGGTACGCCAAGGCAGGGGTGAAAGTCTCCGAGACTACACCAACCGCTTCTTCGACAACCGTAACAAGCCTACGGACGTCGAAGAAAGAGACATCATAGACGCCTTCCGACGCGGATTGTACGACAAGGACGTCTTCTGCAACCTGTTCAAGAAATACCCCAAGACGGTTGGGGAGATGATGAAGGTGGTCGAGGAGGAGGCTAAAGCCGACGCGGCCGAGCTAGCTCAGTTCAGGACCAGAGACCGAAGAGACAAAGACCATAACCGCCCGCCAGCCGAGCAGAAGAAGGCGGAACCAGCACGCAACAGACGCAGTAGGCCTGACGTCGCAACGGTTGCTGAGGGCGAAGCCCGCGTGGAGTCACGACTCCAACTCGAACAACTCGCCCGCCTAAACGAGCCGTGTCCTCTTCACAAGGACGCGAAGCACTCGTTCAGGGACTGCTGGACCCTGAATAAGGAGCTCGGCGTTCCCCCCGCGCCGAAGAAGCCACGCTACAACAACAACCGAGGTGACAGGAGGGATGGTGACCTCCGCAACGATCGCCGCCCTGACCGTCGCCATGACCGTCGCCGCGACGATAGAGCACCGGATGGCGACGCCCGCCGTCCGGGCCCAGATGCAGTCGCTGCAGAGGAGCAGCACGACAACTTCCAGCGCGCCGACCGCCAGGTCAATGTGATCCTGGGAGGACCCGACGCGTTCTGCGATAAAAGGAAGAAGAAGCTCCACAGCCGCGAGATAAATCTCGTAGGCACCAAGAACGTCGAGTACCTCAGGTGGTCGGAGACCCCGATCACCTTCAGCCGGAAGGATCACTGGGTCCACTTGCCTGAACCAGGCTCATATCCATTGATCGTCAGCCCGGTTGTTGACAGAGTCCTCCTGACCAAGGTACTAAT
>OAMR01000077.1:232665-244728 GCA_900205405.1 Echinochloa crus-galli | reverse complement strand
TGGGTCCACTTGCCTGAACCAGGCTCATATCCATTGATCGTCAGCCCGGTTGTTGACAGAGTCCTCCTGACCAAGGTACTAATCGACGGAGGCAGCGCGCTCAACATCATCTTCACCAGGACCCTGAACGATATGGGGTTCGACTATAGCAGACTCCGAGGCTCCGAGGACCCATTCTACGGCGTCATCCCGGGCATGGCGGCCTACCCTGTGGGAAGAGTCACCCTGCCGGTCACTTTCGGCACGCCCGACAACTACCGCACTGAGTTCCTACACTTCGAGGTCGCTGACTTTGGCAGCTCCTACCACGCCATCTTTGGGTGGCCCATGCTGGCTCGCTTCACGGCAATCCCCAACCACACCTGCTTGGTGATGAAGATGCCGGCCCCGAACGGGGTCATCAGCGTCAGGGGCGACGTCAAGACGTCGTACGAGTGTGATGGAGAAGCCGTGCGCCTTGCCAAGCTCTCACGGCAACTCGGCAACAGCGTGCTCCTCGCAAGCGAGGCTAAAGCCAACCCACCCGCTGACTCCAAGGTGCCGGAGCAAGACGCGACAATGACAGCGCTCGAGCCAGACGCAGAGACCAAGCGATCTCCCTCTTCAGCGACGACCCCAGCAATGTCTGGAACATCCAGCACCTCACTAAGTTCTATCCTTAGTCCAGAACACAGCTATGTACCTTTACCCTGCTATTTTCATCATTCAATAAAGTCTCTGCACTCAAATTTTGCTCTCCGACCAATATGTTTGCATTAAATCTCCCATGACAGCCACGTGCTTGTCCTCCAGTTAAGTTACCTCTGAAGTAAAAAAACTAACACGGCAAGTCCGATTCACTATATCCAAAATCTAAACACGCGTGAAAAGTACTCGGCCGGGACCCTACCTACGACGAAGCCTCCATGCAGAGCATCGTAGCATGTAGGAGTGCTGCCTCCATGAGAGCTCCGGCCAGTTCTTCGCTCGAGTCCCTAGCGCTTGTCATGATTGCGGTGAAGTGATAGGGGTTGATAAAATCGACTCAAAATTAAGGCTACAAGCTCAGAATGTAATAATCATTACAAAAAAGCACGCCAAATACTACATGTTTCTTTTTTCTTTATCTATAGGAAGGTTACACATTGGTTACTGTTAACACCAAAAATTGGCATCTGAAAGAGACTGACGAGTGGGCCAGACTCGAATACCATTCGGCAGGAAAGCCTTCTTCAAAGCAATCGGCAAAAGATGCTCTGCGGTCAGGAATCCGTCATCGTCCGCCAACTTTCGAGTCTTTAGTCGTGTCGTCGAGTTCTTCGAGGGGAATCATCGATCCGTCGACCTCCGTAAGTATCGACAACCTTGTATCATGCTTAGTATCATGCGGTGGATTTAAGCTTGGTATGAGAAGGCTTCTTTGTTAAATCATGAGTCATGCGGTAGGCTAAGGTTTAGCTTGAAGCAAGTTATCGGCTCTATTAGATTTTGGCAAAGATCTAATAGATTCATTAAGTTACCTTGTGTTTATTTGGGTTTTACTTTATGTTTAATTCATATAACACTCTTTTTGCCCAATCTAAATTGGTTAGGTTTGGTTTTGATTCATTGCAAGACATGACCACGTTACCTTACGTGTCGCGGGTTCAAACTTGTTGATTTTGTATGGATCTTGACAGAGCCGGGTATCATGCGGTAGATGCAGGTTTTTGGGTCGTTTTAGAACTAATCATCCGGTGCATTAGAGCTCGAATTCGATCTGATAGATCTATCACCATTGACAAAGTTCGTTCCTTCTTCATGGAACCCGATTCGGTTATTTAGCCGTATTCGGTAGTCCCATCACGAGTGAAACATGTTCATGACTTTGTTTTAAATAATGAATGCATTTAGCCTTCCATGTTTAGAGTATATCATGCAGTAGATTGATCTATTCTTGGTTGGTGGTGTGATTTTCAAACAAGTTGTATCATGTGGTGGATTAACTTGTTTATTTTGATACTTGACGGGTTCGAAAGTACCTAGACATGCGGTAGACTAGTGCTTTTAAACCTATGCATTCTTGTTTAACTAGAGATTTACGATCATGCTTTTCACATTTACTATGCCTCATTCTCATTAATCGGTTGTGATTAAGTACTGCAGTGATCATTTAAATAAATACCGATCTTTTTCTTTCATCATGATGACGTCATGCGGTCGGCAGTATGCTTTCTTACGCGCTCTGCCGAATATGCTGTGAGTGCCTGTATTGCTGACAGATAGCTTGTTCATAGCTATATGCCGATCAAGATTGGCCTTGCAAGCCGTAGAGATGGAACTGTCTGGTATCATCCGGCACGTTCCAGGTTTTTATCTAAACATTTTCTTCCTTTGTCAGTTTCAGGGAAAATTGACTGGCACGCTCTGGATTCAAACGTTCGCGTGTGAAGCTAGCTAATTCGGCTTGCTGTGTGCTTGGCGTGAACTTCAGATTTTACGTCAACACACTTTTTGGCACGCTCGGTGGGACACACAAGCTTTGAAGATGCCTGAATTAAAAGACATTTTGCTGGACGTCACTCTTGAAGAATTGCCTGAGGAGCATCAACAGATGGTGAAACCTGCTGCAGAACAGTTCATCAAGAAATGTCTGCTGTCTTTTGCTAAAAACAGAAGTGGTGCACCGTTTCTCAAGACAGACCTACCAAGAGTTCTACTGCCTGGACAATCTGATCTTAATGAATATGAAGAAAGGGAGAAGTTCTCTGGCCTGTTATACAAAGCTCTGGGGGACACAATGACCAATCATAATTCTGCATTCTTGAACAGCTTTCGACACATAATGATTGGCATTTTTTGTCAGCAAGTGGATAAGCCTTTCGAGCAAGCATATGGGCAACTTGGTGGCCCAACATACTTCAATGTTCAAACAGCAGGTCAAAGAGCTCATGGTAAAGGAACTGTTGAAGAAACTGGAGCTTCTGATACCAAGGATGCGAATGGTCAACCAATTCAGCAGAATCCTCAGCCTGAAATGCAAAAAAACTCGCACATACGGTGATATGGCATTCGGCACCACAGGAAATCCACCTGTCTCTGCTTACAAGATATCTCCTTGAAGATAAGCTTTCTTAGCTGAACGATGTTTATCTTTTCACCAAATCCGGCCCACATGTCAGCCTCTTCCTGGTGTCAATTTTTGGTGTTAACAGAAATTTGCAGAGACAGGAAAGTATCTGATTCTAAAGGCTTCATCTGCTGAGGCTTCTCCAAGCTGCATCAAGTATCTAGCTATATGCTCCACAGTGCTAGTATCATCTTGCCCTGAAAATCAGGGGTACATGTACTCCTCTCCTTTCCCAGAATGGTACCAAAGAGTGTCATTGCCTAACAGAGTCAAGGTTCCTACAGAATTCACTAAATTCTCAGGGCAAGATGATACTAGCACTGTGGAACATATAGCTAGGTACTTGATGCAGCTTGGAGAGGCCTCAGCAGATGAGGCTTTTAGAATCAGATACTTTCCTTTATCATTGACATGTCCAGCTTTTACATGGTTTGCTTCTTTGCCTGCTCAATCAATTTGCACCTGGAAGGATCTGGAGCAGAAGTTCCATGCTCATTACTATACTCATTCATACTACATATGTTAACACCAAATTTTATGGCATTGGAGGATATAGTAAATTTGCCAGACACAATGATGTAGCTGATATTTACAATCAATTCCTCGAAAGAGCAGATCAAGGAGATGAGTATGAGGACAATGAAGAGGTAGCTGCAGCAGAAATAGTATGGGGCAAAGAGCCGATCACAGTGAGTCAGAAGTGGATTAAGCAGACCAAGGGCACATATGATTTTGATGTGACTAAGGCAGATAAATTATTTGATTTCCTTGTGAAAGAAGGCCGAATCAAATTACCAGAGGGGCACTCTATGCTTCGGCCTGAAGGAGTGAGAGACAAGAAGTATTGTGGATTTCATGACAGAAATTCTCATTCCATCAATGAATGCAGGGTTTTCAGAGTGAGGATTCAGAAAGCCATCCAAGAGGGGCATGTAAAATTTGACAACAAGATGAAATTAGATAGCAATCCATTCCCTCAGGATATGATTGGGTTTTCAATCAACATGGTAAATGCTGTTGCACCTGAAGAGAAAGGAAAAATGAAAGTTTTGACTTCAAAAAGGGCAAGACAAAGTGGCTCAGTTGACCCCACTCGGCAAATCACGATTGAACAGATTCACAAGAAAAATCCTCATTTCCCGAATGATCAAATTGAAATTGGAAAGTCCTCCAAACCTAGAATTAATACGCGTATTCTTCTCAACAAATGGCAGCGACAGCAAGAAAAGGAACGCTACCAGAGGCGCAAGAATGAAGAAAAAAGAAGATTTGAAGAAGAAAGGTATAGAGAAGAACAGGAGGAATATGTACGAGAACAAGAGCGTGCACATTGGGGATGTGCCTTCTTCAGACATTGTTGGAACGAGGGTTTAAAGCTTCCCACATGGAATAATTGCCTGACAAAAGCTATTAAGGGACAAATTATTGCTGACTTTATTACTGAACCTCGTGATTCATCAATTAAATAAAAGAATTGGCAGAATACATCCTAGTGATGATCGGCGTTTTGAGACATATGAGAATGATGATCAACCGAGGAAGAGGTATGATGATCACAGGTGGATTGATCATGAAGAAGAGGAAGATGATCATGGTTATGTATGACAAAAGGGACAGTGGTGCCCACCTGGTTTAAGGAAGTGCCAAAAGAGAAGAGTGCAGCGCCTAAGAAATCAAGAATTGAAGTAGGCAGGGGCTAGGATGAAATCAATATGGTGCCCAAAAGACAAACCTGATGAAACTGATCATTCGGCTCCTACATATATGGTATGTTTCTTACCGAATGAGTTCATGGCTCCAGCTAATCAAGTTGTGCAGGAAGAAATATTGCCAGGGATTGATGAAGCTGAACAATTTGGTTAATGGCACAATTGATGCTGACGCAGCAAGCTATTTTTGAAAAGCCAGTCAAGAATCGACACATGAAACCACTGTACTTGAGAGGATTTGTCAATGGAAAGCCATAAACTAAGATGTTTGTTGATGGTGGAGCTGCTGTTAATGTGATGCCATACACTACATTCAGAAAGCTTGGCATGGGCCCTGGAGATTTGTCACCAACAAGCATAGTTCTCTGGCGCATTTCCTCTGTCAGACCAGGGAGTTCGGTGCTTCACCTTAGTTGGAGGCACGCAACAGCAATTTGGGACCGGGATCGGCGGAGGCACCGGACCTTCCACTGAAAATTCATTTAAGTAACGCCGCTAGTCCATAGACCTAAAATATTCTTTTGATATCAAGCCTACACAGACAAGGCAACAAATCATATGAATATATAAACATGAAAACAATAACGAATCATTCCATGCAATTCATTATGCATGATAGGAAGGCATGACCATCATCACATGCACGATACAACACAACAAATTGTACCCGATTTGTACTAAATCTGTCTCTTATACACATCTGGTCTACACCCATGGATGGATATCCAATGCCTGTTGCCGATTCATTGGTTGATGCTGCTGCTGGATATAAAGTGATTAGTTTCATGGATGGCAATGCAGGGTACAATCAGATTTTTATGGCATTGGAGGATATAGTGAAAACAGCTTTCAGATGTCCTGGACATATAGGGTTGTTTGAGTGGATTGTCATGACTTTTGGATTAAGAATGCTGGTGCAACTTATCAGAGGGCTATGAATTATATTTTTCACAAATTAATTGGCAAGATTGTGGAGATATATATTGATGATGTTGTGATTAAGTCATTGGATCATGAATCACATTTAGCTGACATAAGAAAAACTCTAGAGTGCACTAGAAAACATGGGCTTAAGATGAACCCGAATATGTGTGCTTTTGGAGTTTCAGCTGGAGAGTTTCTGGGGTTTCTGATACATGAAGGAGGGATAGGAGTTGGCAAGAAAAGTATGAAAGCTATTGATGAAATTATTCCTCCAACTAATCTTAAACAGTTGCAATCATTACTTGGCAAGATCAATTTTGTGAGAAGATTCATATCAAATTTGTCACAAAAGGTGTTGCCCTTTATGAAATTTGCTTCTAGTAATCTTTCAATCTCTTTTGATATCAACTGAAACGATTTGATGCATGTACAGCTGCAGCCACATCTGAACAAACCACCAGGGACCATTAACACAAGAAATTTTCTTATTGGTATGCATCAGGCGAGTGGTTTGATGAAGCATATGGTAAACACTTCCCAGCAAATATTTTCCTAGAGGGATGAGTGTGCCAGCAGCCAGGTCTTCAGCCATCACGATGTGGTTCAGAGTTGGCTCATTAGCTTTGCCACAAAAGATGAATCTGCACAGCCACATATTCAGGAAAGCCCTGTATTCAACATCAGACAAGGTTGATAATTACATGGAATTCTGAATATACTTCTTGTATCCAACTCCTGTCTTTACTCCTGTTTGCTTGGAGGAGCCCTTGTACTTGTATGGGCGCACAGACTCTGTGATATTCAGGCCGGTCATCATGTAGACATCGGCCAAGGAGGGAGACACTGAGTATGAGGCATTACTCAAAGGGCTCCAATATTTGGAAGAGGCAAGGGCCATTGCAGTCGAAATTTTTGGAGATTCAGAATTAGTCATAAAACAATTGAATGGTGAATATGAGTGCAAGAATGATATCCTAAGGAATTATTATGAAGAGTGCAAGCAAATCTTGAAGGGCTTTCAGTCAGTAATTCTGCAACATATTCCTAGAGGGGATAATGAAGAAGCAAACAGGTTGGCTCAAAGTGCATCGGGTTACAGGGAGAATCAAGAGTTGTTTGCCAGCAATGTGTATGCTTTTGGAAATATTCAGAGAGTTCCAGCATCAGCTCTAAACCCTATCATCAGACCATGGCCATTCAGAGGATGGGGAATAGATTTGATTGGCCAAATAAATCCTCCATCTAGCAAGGGGCATAAGTTTGTACTTTTAGCAACAGATTATTTCACTAAGTGGGTTGACGCAATTCCATTGAGAAAGGTAGCATCAGAGAATATGATTGAATTTGTCAAAGAACACATCATTTATAGATATGGATGGTAATGCAGGATACAATCAGATTTTTATGGCATTAGAAGATATAGTAAAGACAGCTTTCAGATGTCCTGGACACATAGGGTTGTTTGAGTGGGTTGTCATGACCTTTGGATTGAAAAATGCTGGTGCAACTTATCAAAGGGCTATGAATTATATTTTTCATGAGTTGATCGGCAAGATTGTGGAAATATATATTGATGATGTAGTAATCAAATCATTGGATCATGAGTCCCATTTGGCTGACATAAGGAAAACTCTAGAAAAAAATAAGATGCGGGTTGCTAAATATTACAACAAAAAGGTGAAGGTCAAGCAATTTGCAGAGGGAGATTTGGTTTGGAAAGCATTATTGCCGATTGGGACTAAATACCGTACATTCGGTAAATGGTCCCAAATTGGGAACGTCCTTTCAGAGTGGTCAGATGCGTGCCTGGAAATGCATACATTTTGAAAACTTTACTAGGGGAAGAATTCACTGCTGCTATAAATGGGAGATATTCGAAGAAATAATATCCTAGTGTTGAAATTGATCGCTGATTAGTGTGCTAATTGTCAGAATAATGGAAATAGCCATCAATTCGGTCTGAAGCCCAAAAATCAGGGGTACATGTACAAATAGCCGGCGTTCGGGAAGAAGCCCGCCTTCAGAACAAAAATTCCAACAAAAGGGAAAATGGCCAATACTAGAGTGTATTGCCCTTAGTGCAAAAAAAATTACATCATGAGCTTGACAAAATTATGGAACAACAAAATCGTTACAGAAGAATTGCAAAAGATAAGCTTATTCAACGATCCCTTGTACAAACTACTGAAATAGCCTGTTCAAGACAGACTGGGGATGAATTGAATCGGCAACAGCAGCGCCATGGCCATCGAGACGATCGATGGAGGCATCGATGTCGTCGATATCCTCTGGATTGCCGTTGGCGAAACCAAGCGGCATCCTGGAGTAATCGGTACCGGTGTGCGTCGACATGGCGACTAGGCCTGCAGCGGTGCCCAGACGGACGCCATGACGGGCCACCTCGTCAATGCGGCCTGCTACTGCACCAAGACGAGCTTCTAGCGTGTCCCCAGGAGCATTCACCTTGTTCGGCAGCTCCTCCACCAGCGCCTTCAGCCGATTGAGCTCGGCATCACGGTCTACAAGATTATGAGGCAATAGCAGATTAATGATATTTGAAGACAGATTGAAACTGAACAGGTTGCGGGCTCAACGTCGATGGTCTCAAGCAGCTGCTTGCGTTCGTGTTGCCACTCGAGGTCCGCAATCCCAGCCTGTTTGGAGATGACCTCCAGTTCGTGACGAGTCTCGTCCCGCTCCCTCATGAACCGGCGGGCATCGCTATCTGAATAGCGTAAATCCCAGCTGGACCTGGAGGACCGATTGGATGAGCTCGAGGAATCGGCCGCCGCAGCAGGAGCCGCAGCCGGAGCGGCGACAGGGTTCCACTAGAATCATTTACATTGGATCAAAACAGAAGTAAAAGATGGCAAAAGTACAGAGATAATAAAGCATTCGGCTATTAAGTTGTTTGATACAGTTACACGCCCAAGTATTTTGAGATTACATTTTTGGCATTCAATATCACATTGCTAATATCTTCCAGCAGCTTCTTGTCAGCCTCTTGGGTCTGGGCTAAAGCAGAAAGTTTGGTCTTGAGCTGCTTTTCTTCGTACAAGGCCGCTGAAGCTTTCTTTCGTATTTTCCTTGCCAATTCAGGAAGATCGGCTATCTGCTTCTCATCAGCTTCAATTTCGGCTCATAAATTTCTCAATTCGGCCTCTAGCTCAGCTTTTCTGGCTTTCTTCAGTGCAAGAGCAGGTTGCAGTCTGGCTAGCAGTTCTTTGTTGCTTTGGGCTTGAAGATGCAGATCTTTTACAGACTGCTTGGCTGAAGCTCTCCTTTGTTCTAAAGCTGGGTGAGAAGATTGGTTCTTCAGAGCCTGTTTCACTGCAACAAAATGATTGTCCAGTTGGGAAACTGGTTCTAAAGAAGCTTTAATACCAGCAGGAAGATCTTGGCCAATGGATTCAAGCAAATCCCTTAGAAGATCAGCATCCTTGACTTGATCTTGAATGCCCTTCTGCAGCAAGGAGAGGATGTCTTTCAGTTTTGCTTGATTTTCTTCTGATAGAGCTTGACCAGAAGATGTTTCTTCTCCTTGTTCAGCAATTAAGTCATCCAAGGCAAATGAATAACTGGATAAAGAAGCAGATTTCTCCTGAAAAAGAGATTCCTGATTGAATTAATGATGATTTATTGAGAATTGGGAAGATTGGATGGCTGTGCTTACCTCTTTTCTAATTTCTTGAATGGGAGAAGGAGATTTCTCAGGTTCAATGGCTGGGTCTTGTGTGCCATGCTGAGGAGAGATTGGAGAGTTTCTTGGTGAGGGTGGAGCCTCTGGAGCTGGAACTGAATCCTGGTGAGAGGAAGGGCTCTCCAAAATTTGTTCCATTGGGGTTTGTTCTGCAATTAACAAGAGATAAATGCCGATGTAAAAAAAATGAAAGAAATGGTAAAATTTATACCAGTTGATGGAGCATCGGCAGAGTCTGTGGTGGTTAATGCTTGCTGTGTCTGAACTTGAGATCATAAAAATAGAGATGAGCAAGATAAAAAGGGGCATTACACTTGAAGGGGGAAAGTTTTAACCTGAATAACTCTTTTGCTACTTTTTCTTTTCTTCTTTGCAACTGAGGGAGCAGGTAAAGAAGAGGTTTTCCTCTTGGCAGAAGATGGCCTGATAAGAGTTGGATCTAGAGTAGCCTGCCTAGACATCAACTGAGCCAAAGCAGGAGATTGATGCCCTAAAGCAGATATTGGACCTGCAATCTTGTATAAGATTGTCCTAGCAAGGGGGCCAGGTACTATGTCCTGCAGAATGACAGAGTCAGAATCAACGGTGAATATTATTAAAACAGATGAAGGGTGAGCATATTACCTCTGAAATTGGCTATTAGTTAGGCGTGAGTTCAAGAAAGAGGGGATGAATTGGCATGTTGAAGATATGATCATGAAATTCTTGCCACCATAAGGTGAAAGAAGGATGAACAGATGCTATTGGCACAAAAGGTTCAGGTGCATAGATGGTTGTGCAACATCTGTAGTCAAAAATCCTTCTTGTTTCCGTGGAGTCTGTGACAATCTCCCTAGGCTTAAGGAATTCATGAAGAAATAATCTTGGTGGCACTTGGCTACAGCCTAACTGCCTAGCCATCATATTCGGCTGATAGTACTCGGAGGTACTCTGAACCAGCCTTCCTCCACAAAATTCGGCTGGCAGAATACAGGACCGAATGAAAGAATTAAAAATGGCTATGGATTGTGCATCTGTACATCCAATTTCAAAACTAAACTCACAAGGGAGAGTAAGATTATCATTGTCTGAATATGGAAACCAAAGAGGATGAGCAAAGCCCCTGAAGAAGAGTTCAAACAATTCACCAATGTTCTTGTTGACAGACACAGTAGAAGCAGCTTCTCCATAAGTCTGACAGCCTTTGGTGCTTTGAGGTTCCCCTTCCTTGTAATTGATTGAAGGAAAGTGCCGACTGTTGATGTCAATGGTGACAATCTGGTGCATGTACAACTGCAACCACATCTGGATGAACCACCAAGGACCATTGACACAAGGGATTTTCTTGCTGGTGTGCATCAGGCGAGTGGTTTGATGGAGCATATGATAGACACTTCCCAGCAGGTACTTCCTGAGAGGGATGAGTGTAACAGCAGCCAAATCTTCAGCCATCACAATATGATTCAGAGTTGGCTCATTGGATTTGCCGCAAAAGATGAATCTGCACAGCCACATATTCAGAAAGGCCCTGTATTCAACATCGGACAGAGGACCGTCAGACATATAATTCTAGATATATTTCTTATATCCAACTCCTGTCTTCACTCCTGTCTGCTTGGAAGAGCCTTTGTACTTGTATGGACGCACGGGCTCTATAATATTCAGGCCGGTCATCATGTAGACATCGGCCAAAGTGGGAGACATTGGTCCATGGCCAAAAAGAAAAGCATTTGCGCCATTGGACCAAAAATGGCAGGCTGCAATCAGAAGATTCTCATTCCAAGGAGTTTCGGCTAGAGACAATTCCAACCAATGAGAAATACGAAGATTGTCCCAGTTCTTCGCTAGGGTGCTTTTGTCATCAAAAATTCTTTTATACCAGTTCCTCCAGCCAGCTATTGGGGGCAAAGGCCAATTCTTGAAGGTATCTTGCCATTCATGAGGCTTGGTCAAGGAGGTCTTGAAAGGAATCCTCTAGGATTCGGCAGCAATAAACTCAGAGGGGTCTGAATCCCCTACGGGCCCGAGGAAATAAGATGGTGCTTTTTCCTCGATGGGAATCAGAAGTTCGGCAGCTAGGACCTACCAAGAACAGAAATAAGCGAAAAGAAAATTTAAGATGCGATTCAAAAGGATGGTGCCAAATGTACTTGAAGAAGATCGAGAATTACCTGGAGGGCTTGATCTTGGTGCGCCATTTGAAGGTTGAAGCTTGCAGAGGTCGATGAACTAGGGTTTGGATCTGGACGAAGCTTCGAAGATTTAAGAGAGGAAAAAGCGGGGATTGAGCTGAGATGACCTAGAAACGCTGAGTATTTATGGTCAATTCCGAAATAAAAGTATCTTTTATCCCGAAATTGAAGGGGCATGTGTTAACACCAAATATTGGCACCTGAGAGAAGCTGACAAGTGGGCCAGATTCGGTAGAAAGATTCCATTCGGCAGGAAGGCCTTCTTCGAAATAATCGGCAAAGATGCTCTGCTGTCGGGAATCCGTCATCGTTCGGCAAAGGAATTATTCCACAGTTGGAAACAGGAGCATTCGGGAAAGCGTGATGACGTGGATCGAATATAAGGAAGAAGCCGATTTGATAAAGAATATGAGATGAATACGGCGCTTCGACGTATATTGCTGCAAGCAAATCCCTTAGAAGATCAGCATC
>OAMR01000077.1:199154-224930 GCA_900205405.1 Echinochloa crus-galli | reverse complement strand
TCCACAGCTTTCTCGACGATTTTCTTGTGGCATCACACCAACTGAAGAACCTCGTGGCTGCATTGCTGGAAGAAGGCAACGACTCGACATCAGCACCTCCGGTGCCCAGGCTTAGGTCGCACCACTCGTCCTCGATGGGGCCGCGAAATCAGCCATCAACTCGGCATCGTTCGCTAGCTTCCTGACGAAGAGAAGACTTACCGTAGCCTCCTCGCCCGGTCCCATCGAGAAATAGGCACCTCTCCTGCCCATGAGAAGCGCGATGTCCGGCTCCTTTCCCGCAGCATTTGCACCACTCTTCGACGATTTTCTTCTGGCATCAATGGCGAACGCCAAGGCATGTACCTTGGCCTACATTATCCTCACTCATAGTCCTCTCAGGAAGAAGAATTCTCAAGATCCACATGGTGGCTATCTCTCCAAAGACTCTGTGGTGGTGAACAACGCCGGTGCGTCTATTTATAGGCGCCCTTGGGTCATGGATCTGTTGGCCCGTGAGCCATTAAACGCCCGGGAACGGATACGCATGCGTTTTGCTTTTTCCCCGGGTAGGTGGCCATCAATGCCCTTGACTGAGCATACTCAGCGGCAGGATTCCCGCATAGCCAGTAACGGCAGCTTTTGACCGGGCAGGCTCGGTCTATCCTTATCAACACACCGTTGAGTCACGAGTGCTAATGACTTTTGGCCCCTTCTTTGGTGGCAGCATGCTCTCACCTACCTACAATTCAGCCAATTTGGTTGAGCAAGCCCCTTTACTCGGAAAGTAACCTTGGTGGTAGCAAGCCTTCACCAATTCTTGGGCAACATGTTGTCTAGCTGTTTTTTGAGCCTTGGCTCGCTTATACTAACCAATCCAACGCTCGGGGGCTACTGTACGTACAGTGCTCCTAATCGTCGCCCTGTACTCGGCCCTCATGAGGACCGATCGACTACCTCGAAGGACTCGGCGTCGAAGTTGGGTGTTCTCTCTTTTTTGAGCACCGTGCACCCTTATGCCGACTACAAGTTGAAGCACCTTCAGCCGACTACATTGGCTTCGTTCCTTCATCAAGCAGTTCGACACGCGCCTGCACGTTGCTTGGGGGCTTGTTGGATATGGGTACCCCTGGGCCCACTGTCAGGCTGGACTACGGCGGCCGGGGCCCACATCTGACAGGCCCATGGGCCGACCTCTAAACAGGCCCACGGGGGCACCCCGACTTGACGGACAAGTTTGGTGAAGACCTGGCGGGCAGCTCTTCCAGGAATCCAGGGATATTTTGTGGTCGGAGTCAAGTAGGTTTAGATGGAAACCGACTTGTAAATCCTAGCCCGCTACCGTATATAAAGCGGCCTAGGGCACCCTCACGACACGATACGACATGACAAGACACGACACGACACGACACGACACGACATGCATTACGCTACACCCTGTAAACCATACGCTCGCCCTTGCTTCCTGAAGATTGGCCGAGTACCAGCAATACAAACAACACCACCGACACAAGACGTAGGGTATTATATCTCCGGGTAGCCCGAACATGTCTAAATCAGTGCCTCATGTGTACCATCAAGTCACTAGTTCATCGATCGCCCCGCCTACAAATCAACCACTCGGGTACCCCCAGGTGGATTGCCGGTCATAAGGTCCGACAATTATATTTGGCAGGGTGTTCTGCAGGAAATGTTCTAAGTGGAGTGAGGGGGTTATCGATAAAATGTGCTGGTGGTGAACGAATGTGCTGGTGGTTTCGCAGGCCTCATCTATGCGAGTCTTTTACCTGTATACCATTAAGAAAGATACCGGTTACCTGTGTGCCACTAAAAAGTTTGTAGACACCTGTATGCCATCGACCGGACTTTCTTTTACCTCCACGCCATTCCGTCCATGTTCTTTGCATCTGACATGTGGGCCCCATGTAGTAAAAAGATCATTTTACCCCTGGGAGAAGATTGAACACTACCTCATCTTCTTCTCATCTCTCGTCGCCCCTCCGCTGCAGGTCCGGCGGCCCCAGCCTTCCCTCGCACAAGTCGGCGGATGACGCGCTGCGACTCCACGAGCTTGGTGTTCTCCTGGCGCACCGCGTTGACCTCCTCCTCGGACGCGTGCGCGCAGTCAAGGAGCACGCGCTCTATGTCGCCCCACGCGGCGGCGCACTCCTCGGCGTCGAGCCTGCACCGGTCGCGGTCGATGGACGCGGCGTGGAGCCCGGAATGCCGCCTCGGCCTGGCGCGGCGGCGGCGCGGCTCCGGCTGCGCCGCGCGGCTCCAGCGCAGGCGGCGGCCCCGGCTCCGGCGGCGGCGGCGCGGCTCCGGTGCGGGCGGGCGTCCCCGGCTCCGGTGGCGACGGCGCAACGCGGCTCCTATCGGGCGGCGACGCGGGCAGGCGTCGGCGCGGCTCCGGTGCGGGCAAGCGGTGGCCCCGGCGCGGGCGGCGGTGCGGCACGGGCAGTAGCGGCCCCGGCTCCGGCGGGCAGGCTGCAGCAGTTAGAGAGGGAGAAGATGGATGGAGGTTAGGGATGACAAGTAGGCCCGCATAAGGGCAAAATAGTCTTTTTTCAACTCTATTAGCCTCCATCCGTCCAAAATGGCACACAGGTAAAAGAAAGTTTGCGTGCTGGTACATAAGTATCTATGAACTTTCTAGTGGTATATAGATTTTTATAACGTCACACAGGTGAAAGACTCCATCTATGCCGCTTGTTTTGCGTTTGACGGATGAAATTGCAGTTTTCATGCTTGCAATGAGAGGGGGTTTGCACCTAATATTTTCCCAATCTTGTTATCACTCTACGCCCCATTTATATTTTTCGGCTAGATCTGTTGCTGAACTAGCACGCACGGTATATTTTAGTTGTCGTTTAAGGAGAAGTTTATTTGGTCACAGGACGAATCAATTTCGAGTTGTAGAACATTTAAGATTTCGGAGCATGTAATTTTTTATTGGCAACGTATCAGATGAAAACCAATACTTCCGTGCAAACTTTGGGTTGGTTTGTATAGGATCCGGATCCTTTTTCTTTTGTTTTCCGGCGTTAGGGCTTCTGTCATTTTTTCGATCGTTGCTGTATGTGTTTTCTTTTTCCAGTCTTGACTCTATTGTCAATACGCGCTACGGAGTACTTGGTAATCTTGTATGATCGCAATGGTCAGAAAAAAAAAACTAGACCGAACCGAAAACAAAAATCGTTTGTTATTGTATCATGTGAGAAAAAAAGAATCAGATGGACCAGAAATTGGGGTAGAACCGCTTAATTGAAAATGTCTCGAGCCTCCCAGTTTCCCTTTCGCCGCCGCAGGATGTCCTCGCCGCCGCCGCCGCCGCCGCAACCAGATGCGTCGCTGCCGCTCATCCCAGCGGACATCCAAGAGGAGATCCTCTCCCGCGTCGGCGACGCTGTCTCCGTCGTCCGCTGCGCAGCCACATGCAAAGCCTGGCGCCGCCTCATCCAGGAGCCATCCTTCCTCGCTCACCTCCACCGCCGCGGCGGAGCCGGGGGCTTGGACCCTTCCTCTCTTCTCGGGTTCTTCTTCCGGGACACCTCCCGCAGTCTCCCCCGGCGCCGCCTCTACCGCCGCCGCCCCACGCGCTTTCTCCTCCTCGGGCCCTCGCCACCGCGGCCGTCGTCACCCGTGGTCTTCCCGCTGTCCCGATTCTTAGCGGCCGCGGGCGACCTGGACGGCTTCGCCCCCGCGGCGTCCGGCGGTGGCGGCCTCGTCGCCCTCTACCGCATCCCGGGCGACTCGCGCGGCACCGCCCGGATCTGCGTCTGCAACCCCCTGGCCGGGACCTCCACCTTCCTCCCACCCTTGCCGCCGCTCTTCGTCCCGGAGAAGATTATCTTCCTTGAGGCCGGTGCCTCTTCGTTCCGCCTGCTCGCCGTGATGGACGACCAACCCAGGCTCCTCATGCGCGTCTTCTCTTCCCAAATCGGGGAGTGGGATGCGCCCGTGGTAGTAGTGCTTCCTGACAACATGGTGATGATCGTTTCCTCTCCTGCCGTCGTTCACCATGGTGCCGTCCACTGGATATGTGGTACCCATGCGTTGCCGAATGCAGTGCACACTGTGGCCGTCCACCTCACTCAGGGCATGGCATCGGTCGCCCGGTTCGACCTGCCGCCTTGCGCTGGCTTGCACCGCCTGAGGGCAGCTTCAAGGACAGTCCATTTGGCCAATTCAGTGCAGGACACCCTCTCCTTGGTCCTTGTGGATGAACTGGCACTCTCCATCTGGAACCTCGAAGAAAGCGGTGATGATGGAAAGTGGTGGTCTTGCTGCAAGGCTATCCATCTGATGCCAATCTTACCGCCCATCAACTTCTCTTGTCGCAAAGTGGAACTCTCAATTCTGGGGTTATGTGAGAAGAGTGGCTCCTTGTTCTTACATCTGGTGGGTGAGGGCCTCTTCATGTTCAACGTGGAATCGAAGAAGCTTGTGAAGGTTTGCAAGGACCATTTTGCCAAGTACCTATGCCCATATGTGACAGATATTGGTTCTTGCCTAGCAGCAATGAAAAAGTTTTGATGGCCGGATCAAGATTGAGGTTTTATTTCTCCACAATCCTGTTGAAGCCCTTATTGGAAAAGAATGTCCTGCATTCTGCTCTGTTTTGATGCACTTCAAGGTTTCCTCTTATTTGAAGGATGGTGCAATGTGGTACCATCTGCTATGTTTATTTACTTTTATATTTTGTACTTGACATGGTTTATACTGTTTATTTATTAGTTCTAACGGGACACAAGGTTGTTGAATACACTGGATGCAACTAGGAATACATAAATTCATTGCAGTGGGATTAATCCATCATAAGGAATTGGGTTCTGTAGCTGCATGGAAATGGAAGTAATGTAGTTTTATTTTTAGTTAATTCCTTTTGCATCATGTTTTCCATTTAATTGAGAATTTAAGAGTTCAGACAAAGCCTATAGGCACACAATTCTTGAACTTCTACGGTGGCCATTGCAGCTTCCATTGCTTTTTCATATCCTGTGAAGCAATAGGCCCGAGCTCAAACTAAGTGCAGGATTCTATGCAGCCTGTTCGGCTGGCTGGTGCTGGTTTTTGCTGAGAGAAAAACACTGCTGGTTGGTGGTTGGTATAAATGGCCAAACGGGCGGCCCGGCCTGGCCTGGCCCGTGACCGGCCTGGCCCGGCCTGGCCCGGCCTGCATAAGTCCGGCCTGCATAGGCCCGGCCTATTTATCGTGCCAGGCTGGGCCGCCCGGCAGGCCAACCTTTTGGCCCAGGCCTGGCCTGCTTATTCCTTATGCAGGCCGGGCGGCCCACTAGGCTAAACAGGCCGGACGGCCCATTAGCCCACTCAAAGAAATACCATCATTTTTTTTGAGAAAGAAATACCATCACCAGGAGCAGAAAAATACAAAGAATTCAAATAACACATTCTCAAGTTTCAACTCTCAATTCTCAAACTGTCAATCAAACACATAATATGCAATATGAAACACTCAAGATAAGAGAGAGACAAATATAGATAAAGATAAAATTTAAAAGATGTTTAAACTTAGATGGGCCTTAGACGGGCCGCTCCCTTATACAGGCCGGGTCGTGCCGCCCGATAGGCCGACCTTCCGGCCCAGGTCCGGCCTGCATCATCAGGCCGTGCCGGCCCAGCCAGCTGCTGTTTCGTGCCAGACCGTTCTTGGGCCGGGCCAAAACAGGTCGGGCCTCGTGCCGCCCGTTTAGCCCGGCCCATTTGGCCATCTATAGTGGTTAGTGGCTGGTGCTGGTTTTTACTGAGAGAAAAACACTGCTGTCTGGTGGCTGATAAGCCAAACGAGGGTGCCTTGACCCTAGAGCCAACAAAACACACTGTACCCTTCTGCAGCACGATAACTCGAAATTGCCCCTTTATATTTTTCTGTAGCTTTTGTTCTTTCAATTGGTGTCAAATCATATAATATCATGCACAATCAAATACTTGATTGAGATAGTATGTGCTATACCTCCTGTAGTTCAATGATGCTAAGTTTCTTTGACCAACAGTAACTTGCAGCTGTTATTTGTTTAATTGTTTCATTCTGCTGAAACTGTGATTTCTTGGTTTCCCAGTGCCATTCTAGGTGTGCTCTGTGAATTGTAAGATGCTTGTAAGTACCGTGGAACATGGCATATTGTTTTCTTGATGTAACGAGGTGTTCATTTTGTTCACTTCACATCTTTTTTACTGTTCATCTCTCCCGTGGCATATTGTTTTTTACAGGTGTAAGATGCATAATCGACTTACCTGTTATGTCACCTCTGTTTTGTGGAATTTGATATATGTTCCCAACCTGCTCTGGATTTTGCAGCCAAAATGCCTTCAAAGATCAATTTTGGTTCATGTTTGATATCATCATTGTTGACCCTTGTATTACGTCACACGAAGGCCAATATGGCAATATCCATAATGCCTTTGTTTCACGCATTTTTTTTGAAACACATAAACACTAACTCTTACACGTTATGAGCATTTTATGAGCACCTTGGGGATGGAACTGTGTACTGTGCCACCTGACAGATGCTCCATTCACCGAACAAGAAATCTGGGAGGCAATTGCACAAATGCCACCTCAGACAGCGCCCAGATGGCTTCACTCTATCTTTCTCCAAAATCTGCTGGCCAAATAATTAAATTCGATGTGTGGTCAATGCTTTAACTGCATATATAATCTGCACACAGGTCCTCTGCTTAGGCTGCTCGCACTGGTCTTCCTCTATTTCCCTTCCCCTAATAGAACATTCTGTCCTGTTCATCGAGATTACTTCCCCTATCTCAATTTCTCCCGCACTCATCTCTCCTCTATCATCTTCCTCTATACCAACTACCGCATATTTTATAATTTTTTCTTACCCCACCCCCTATTTTTCTTCCCCCCGCCGTCTCTCTCCTCTCTCTCTCTCACCCCCTCGGCTTCTCCTCCCCGAGCTCTCTCCACCGCCACGCCGCCTCTCTCTCTCTCTCTCTCTCTCTCTCTCTCTCTCTCTCTCTCTCTCTCTCTCTCTCTCTCTCTCTCTCTCTCTCTCTCTCTCTCTCTCTCTCTCTCTCTCTCTCTCTCTCTCTCTCTCTCTCTCTCTCTCTCTCTCTCTCTCTCTCTCTCTCTCTCTCTCTCTCTCTCTCTCTCTCTCTCTCTCTCTCTCTCTCTCTCTCTCTCTCTCTCTCTCTCTCTCTCTCTCTCTCTCTCTCTCTCTCTCTCTCTCTCTCTCTCTCTCTCTCTCTCTCTCTCTCTCTCTCTCTCTCTCTCTCTCTCTCTCTCTCTCTCTCTCTCTCTCTCTCTCTCTCTCTCTCTCTCTCTCTCTCTCTCTCTCTCTCTCTCTCTCTCTCTCTCTCTCTCTCTCTCTCTCTCTCTCTCTCTCTCTCTCTCTCTCTCTCTCTCTCTCTCTCTCTCTCTCTCTCTCTCTCTCTCTCTCTCTCTCTCTCTCTCTCTCTCTCTCTCTCTCTCTCTCTCTCTCTCTCTCTCTCTCTCTCTCTCTCTCTCTCTCTCTCTCTCTCTCTCTCTCTCTCTCTCTCTCTCTCTCTCTCTCTCTCTCTCTCTCTCTCTCTCTCTCTCTCTCTCTCTCTCTCTCTCTCTCTCTCTCTCTCTCTCTCTCTCTCTCTCTCTCTCTCTCTCTCTCTCTCTCTCTCTCTCTCTCTCTCTCTCTCTCTCTCTCTCTCTCTCTCTCTCTCTCTCTCTCTCTCTCTCTCTCTCTCTCTCTCTCTCTCTCTCTCTCTCTCTCTCTCTCTCTCTCTCTCTCTCTCTCTCTCTCTCTCTCTCTCTCTCTCTCTCTCTCTCTCTCTCTCTCTCTCTCTCTCTCTCTCTCTCTCTCTCTCTCTCTCTCTCTCTCTCTCTCTCTCTCTCTCTCTCTCTCTCTCTCTCTCTCTCTCTCTCTCTCTCTCTCTCTCTCTCTCTCTCTCTCTCTCTCTCTCTCTCTCTCTCTCTCTCTCTCTCTCTCTCTCTCTCTCTCTCTCTCTCTCTCTCTCTCTCTCTCTCTCTCTCTCTCTCTCTCTCTCTCTCTCTCTCTCTCTCTCTCTCTCTCTCTCTCTCTCTCTCTCTCTCTCTCTCTCTCTCTCTCTCTCTCTCTCTCTCTCTCTCTCTCTCTCTCTCTCTCTCTCTCTCTCTCTCTCTCTCTCTCTCTCTCTCTCTCTCTCTCTCTCTCTCTCTCTCTCTCTCTCTCTCTCTCTCTCTCTCTCTCTCTCTCTCTCTCTCTCTCTCTCTCTCTCTCTCTCTCTCTCTCTCTCTCTCTCTCTCTCTCTCTCTCTCTCTCTCTCTCTCTCTCTCTCTCTCTCTCTCTCTCTCTCTCTCTCTCTCTCTCTCTCTCTCTCTCTCTCTCTCTCTCTCTCTCTCTCTCTCTCTCTCTCTCTCTCTCTCTCTCTCTCTCTCTCTCTCTCTCTCTCTCTCTCTCTCTCTCTCTCTCTCTCTCTCTCTCTCTCTCTCTCTCTCTCTCTCTCTCTCTCTCTCTCTCTCTCTCTCTCTCTCTCTCTCTCTCTCTCTCTCTCTCTCTCTCTCTCTCTCTCTCTCTCTCTCTCTCTCTCTCTCTCTCTCTCTCTCTCTCTCTCTCTCTCTCTCTCTCTCTCTCTCTCTCTCTCTCTCTCTCTCTCTCTCTCTCTCTCTCTCTCTCTCTCTCTCTCTCTCTCTCTCTCTCTCTCTCTCTCTCTCTCTCTCTCTCTCTCTCTCTCTCTCTCTCTCTCTCTCTCTCTCTCTCTCTCTCTCTCTCTCTCTCTCTCTCTCTCTCTCTCTCTCTCTCTCTCTCTCTCTCTCTCTCTCTCTCTCTCTCTCTCTCTCTCTCTCTCTCTCTCTCTCTCTCTCTCTCTCTCTCTCTCTCTCTCTCTCTCTCTCTCTCTCTCTCTCTCTCTCTCTCTCTCTCTCTCTCTCTCTCTCTCTCTCTCTCTCTCTCTCTCTCTCTCTCTCTCTCTCTCTCTCTCTCTCTCTCTCTCTCTCTCTCTCTCTCTCTCTCTCTCTCTCTCTCTCTCTCTCTCTCTCTCTCTCTCTCTCTCTCTCTCTCTCTCTCTCTCTCTCTCTCTCTCTCTCTCTCTCTCTCTCTCTCTCTCTCTCTCTCTCTCTCTCTCTCTCTCTCTCTCTCTCTCTCTCTCTCTCTCTCTCTCTCTCTCTCTCTCTCTCTCTCTCTCTCTCTCTCTCTCTCTCTCTCTCTCTCTCTCTCTCTCTCTCTCTCTCTCTCTCTCTCTCTCTCTCTCTCTCTCTCTCTCTCTCTCTCTCTCTCTCTCTCTCTCTCTCTCTCTCTCTCTCTCTCTCTCTCTCTCTCTCTCTCTCTCTCTCTCTCTCTCTCTCTCTCTCTCTCTCTCTCTCTCTCTCTCTCTCTCTCTCTCTCTCTCTCTCTCTCTCTCTCTCTCTCTCTCTCTCTCTCTCTCTCTCTCTCTCTCTCTCTCTCTCTCTCTCTCTCTCTCTCTCTCTCTCTCTCTCTCTCTCTCTCTCTCTCTCTCTCTCTCTCTCTCTCTCTCTCTCTCTCTCTCTCTCTCTCTCTCTCTCTCTCTCTCTCTCTCTCTCTCTCTCTCTCTCTCTCTCTCTCTCTCTCTCTCTCTCTCTCTCTCTCTCTCTCTCTCTCTCTCTCTCTCTCTCTCTCTCTCTCTCTCTCTCTCTCTCTCTCTCTCTCTCTCTCTCTCTCTCTCTCTCTCTCTCTCTCTCTCTCTCTCTCTCTCTCTCTCTCTCTCTCTCTCTCTCTCTCTCTCTCTCTCTCTCTCTCTCTCTCTCTCTCTCTCTCTCTCTCTCTCTCTCTCTCTCTCTCTCTCTCTCTCTCTCTCTCTCTCTCTCTCTCTCTCTCTCTCTCTCTCTCTCTCTCTCTCTCTCTCTCTCTCTCTCTCTCTCTCTCTCTCTCTCTCTCTCTCTCTCTCTCTCTCTCTCTCTCTCTCTCTCTCTCTCTCTCTCTCTCTCTCTCTCTCTCTCTCTCTCTCTCTCTCTCTCTCTCTCTCTCTCTCTCTCTCTCTCTCTCTCTCTCTCTCTCTCTCTCTCTCTCTCTCTCTCTCTCTCTCTCTCTCTCTCTCTCTCTCTCTCTCTCTCTCTCTCTCTCTCTCTCTCTCTCTCTCTCTCTCTCTCTCTCTCTCTCTCTCTCTCTCTCTCTCTCTCTCTCTCTCTCTCTCTCTCTCTCTCTCTCTCTCTCTCTCTCTCTCTCTCTCTCTCTCTCTCTCTCTCTCTCTCTCTCTCTCTCTCTCTCTCTCTCTCTCTCTCTCTCTCTCTCTCTCTCTCTCTCTCTCTCTCTCTCTCTCTCTCTCTCTCTCTCTCTCTCTCTCTCTCTCTCTCTCTCTCTCTCTCTCTCTCTCTCTCTCTCTCTCTCTCTCTCTCTCTCTCTCTCTCTCTCTCTCTCTCTCTCTCTCTCTCTCTCTCTCTCTCTCTCTCTCTCTCTCTCTCTCTCTCTCTCTCTCTCTCTCTCTCTCTCTCTCTCTCTCTCTCTCTCTCTCTCTCTCTCTCTCTCTCTCTCTCTCTCTCTCTCTCTCTCTCTCTCTCTCTCTCTCTCTCTCTCTCTCTCTCTCTCTCTCTCTCTCTCTCTCTCTCTCTCTCTCTCTCTCTCTCTCTCTCTCTCTCTCTCTCTCTCTCTCTCTCTCTCTCTCTCTCTCTCTCTCTCTCTCTCTCTCTCTCTCTCTCTCTCTCTCTCTCTCTCTCTCTCTCTCTCTCTCTCTCTCTCTCTCTCTCTCTCTCTCTCTCTCTCTCTCTCTCTCTCTCTCTCTCTCTCTCTCTCTCTCTCTCTCTCTCTCTCTCTCTCTCTCTCTCTCTCTCTCTCTCTCTCTCTCTCTCTCTCTCTCTCTCTCTCTCTCTCTCTCTCTCTCTCTCTCTCTCTCTCTCTCTCTCTCTCTCTCTCTCTCTCTCTCTCTCTCTCTCTCTCTCTCTCTCTCTCTCTCTCTCTCTCTCTCTCTCTCTCTCTCTCTCTCTCTCTCTCTCTCTCTCTCTCTCTCTCTCTCTCTCTCTCTCTCTCTCTCTCTCTCTCTCTCTCTCTCTCTCTCTCTCTCTCTCTCTCTCTCTCTCTCTCTCTCTCTCTCTCTCTCTCTCTCTCTCTCTCTCTCTCTCTCTCTCTCTCTCTCTCTCTCTCTCTCTCTCTCTCTCTCTCTCTCTCTCTCTCTCTCTCTCTCTCTCTCTCTCTCTCTCTCTCTCTCTCTCTCTCTCTCTCTCTCTCTCTCTCTCTCTCTCTCTCTCTCTCTCTCTCTCTCTCTCTCTCTCTCTCTCTCTCTCTCTCTCTCTCTCTCTCTCTCTCTCTCTCTCTCTCTCTCTCTCTCTCTCTCTCTCTCTCTCTCTCTCTCTCTCTCTCTCTCTCTCTCTCTCTCTCTCTCTCTCTCTCTCTCTCTCTCTCTCTCTCTCTCTCTCTCTCTCTCTCTCTCTCTCTCTCTCTCTCTCTCTCTCTCTCTCTCTCTCTCTCTCTCTCTCTCTCTCTCTCTCTCTCTCTCTCTCTCTCTCTCTCTCTCTCTCTCTCTCTCTCTCTCTCTCTCTCTCTCTCTCTCTCTCTCTCTCTCTCTCTCTCTCTCTCTCTCTCTCTCTCTCTCTCTCTCTCTCTCTCTCTCTCTCTCTCTCTCTCTCTCTCTCTCTCTCTCTCTCTCTCTCTCTCTCTCTCTCTCTCTCTCTCTCTCTCTCTCTCTCTCTCTCTCTCTCTCTCTCTCTCTCTCTCTCTCTCTCTCTCTCTCTCTCTCTCTCTCTCTCTCTCTCTCTCTCTCTCTCTCTCTCTCTCTCTCTCTCTCTCTCTCTCTCTCTCTCTCTCTCTCTCTCTCTCTCTCTCTCTCTCTCTCTCTCTCTCTCTCTCTCTCTCTCTCTCTCTCTCTCTCTCTCTCTCTCTCTCTCTCTCTCTCTCTCTCTCTCTCTCTCTCTCTCTCTCTCTCTCTCTCTCTCTCTCTCTCTCTCTCTCTCTCTCTCTCTCTCTCTCTCTCTCTCTCTCTCTCTCTCTCTCTCTCTCTCTCTCTCTCTCTCTCTCTCTCTCTCTCTCTCTCTCTCTCTCTCTCTCTCTCTCTCTCTCTCTCTCTCTCTCTCTCTCTCTCTCTCTCTCTCTCTCTCTCTCTCTCTCTCTCTCTCTCTCTCTCTCTCTCTCTCTCTCTCTCTCTCTCTCTCTCTCTCTCTCTCTCTCTCTCTCTCTCTCTCTCTCTCTCTCTCTCTCTCTCTCTCTCTCTCTCTCTCTCTCTCTCTCTCTCTCTCTCTCTCTCTCTCTCTCTCTCTCTCTCTCTCTCTCTCTCTCTCTCTCTCTCTCTCTCTCTCTCTCTCTCTCTCTCTCTCTCTCTCTCTCTCTCTCTCTCTCTCTCTCTCTCTCTCTCTCTCTCTCTCTCTCTCTCTCTCTCTCTCTCTCTCTCTCTCTCTCTCTCTCTCTCTCTCTCTCTCTCTCTCTCTCTCTCTCTCTCTCTCTCTCTCTCTCTCTCTCTCTCTCTCTCTCTCTCTCTCTCTCTCTCTCTCTCTCTCTCTCTCTCTCTCTCTCTCTCTCTCTCTCTCTCTCTCTCTCTCTCTCTCTCTCTCTCTCTCTCTCTCTCTCTCTCTCTCTCTCTCTCTCTCTCTCTCTCTCTCTCTCTCTCTCTCTCTCTCTCTCTCTCTGGCGGCGGGCGGCAACCCCTCGGCGGCGGTGGGCGGCCTCCTCGAGCCAAGGCGACGGCGACGGAGGCGGCGAGGAGCAGAAGCGACGGGCGTCGCGGAGGAGGAGCAGCAGGGCGTCGCGGAGCCTCTGCATCGCCGCCGCGCGGAGGCGTATGCATGGACGACGCAGGGCCTACCAGCTGCCATCGCGAGCGGCGGCGGCGGCGGCGGTTGGATAGTGCGGGTGCGGTGGACGGTTGGATGGCGCGGGCCCCACGGCGCCGTAGCGGCTCTCCTCCATCTCCTCCACGAATGGCGGAGGCAGGGGCCTCTGCTATTTTACCGGAGCCGTTCCGGAGGCCCGCTGCGGCACTTTGTTCCCTAAACGTTCCCTCAGGAAGCCAGTGCCAGCAGCCTTAAGCTGAATGGTGCTTCCATCGCACTGCTGCCCAAGAAAGTCATAGCGGGGACAGCCAAGGATTTTAGTCCAATTAGCCTGATTCACTCGTTGCAAAAAATAGTATCAAAGCTCTCTCGCCCCAGCTAGCTCCGATCATCGACAGCCTCATCTCCAGCTCTCCAATAGCCTTCATCAAGCGGCGCTGCATAGTACAGGATAACTTCCTGTCGCACCAAGGTGCCTGCCCTCCTGAAAATGGATATTTCTTAAGCTTTTGAGTCGGAACTCTAGTGGTATTCAGAGACAGATTTATCATCAGGTTCGTCTTTTTATCTTTGCCCTGTAGTCTAGAAAATAGCCCTACAAAAATACTCTCTCTCGGTTCTAAAATGTAGGTCGTTTGACTTTTCAACCACAAGTTTGACCGCTCGTCTTATTGAAAAAAAATTGTGAAAATATAGTCAAATTTAAGGTATTTTTGAAGATTTTATATTATTAAAGCAAGACACTATAAAAAATATGATAATTTGTACAAAATTTTGAATAAGACGAGCGAGTTAAACTTGTGGTTGAAAAAGTCAAACGACCTACATTTTGAAACCGAGGGAGTATTTGTTCATCGTATTCCGCTGTCCTATTACCTTTTAGCCTTTGCAATATCGTCTCAGTTTCGCTTTGTTGAGTTTATTGTTGGTTTTAATTGTGTTCGTGTCGTAATTCAATCGCCCGTTGACGTGATTCGTTTATTTCCGTTGCTATACCATCCACGTTTAGTCATACATCAAGTCGAGTCACCAGATTTGTATTCTTGACGAACGTGGTGATAGATAGATTCTAGGGGTGTTTAGTTCGCGAAAAGTGAAGATGAAGTTTGGTGAAAATGTCACATCGGATATTGTAGCACTTTTTGTTTGTTTGTGATAAACATTATCCTTCCATGACCTAATTAGACTTACGTTTCGTCGTGTACATCAAAACCATGTATTTAGTTTTTTTTATTTACCCATGTTTAGTGTTCCATATATGAGGAGAGAGATTTGATGTGATAGGTGAATAGTGAAGTTTGGAGAGAGAATTTTGAGAAGTTGAAGGGAACTAAACAGGCCGCTGAGTTAATGCCGACCTTAATAAGTAAATAAAATAACTAATATTAAACTTTCCCGCTAATATATTCCGTAGTATGGAATCTCGACTCGGTTGTTACCAATTCTGCCACCCTAGCAGGGTGATAATTAATCACTGCGTCGTGTTTAGCAATTAGCATCCACGTCAACAAGTTGGCTACACGCCACGACTGCATCCAGAGCGCTGTATAAAAAGCAGCGAAGACCTTCCCTGCGAGCAGGCCAGTCGCTCGCTCCGACCCAACTTTGCTGTCGTCCCCTCCTAATTGGCCGGAGGATGGAGCGGCGGCTCTTGCTCGCGGCGACGACCATCCTGGCTGCCTGCGCCGGCGCCACCGCAGGGAAAACCGCCGTCTCCCGGAGTCGCGAGCCGCGGCGGGCGGCGGCCTTCTCGCCATCGTGCGACGTGTACAGGGGCAGCTGGGTGGCCGACGAGTCGTACCCGCTGTACGACGCGGCGAGCTGCCCCTTCGTCCGCAAGTCTTTCAACTGCCAACGCATGGGCCGCCTCGACACGGCGTACCTCAAGTATCGGTGGCAGCCCAACCCGCCATGCTCCCTCCCAAGGTTCGCTCGATTCGTCTCCGGGCGGCCGAACTCGATCACAATGCCCGCCCATCATCGTCGGTGGTTTTGAGCTCAGTTTTTGATGCTTTGCTTGAATTGTAGGTTTGATGGGATGAAGCTGCTGAGCATGTGGCGCGGGAAGACGGTGGCGTTCGTGGGCGACTCGCTGGTGGTGAACCAGTACGAGTCGCTGCTGTGCATGCTGCACGCCGCCGTGCCGGGCGCCCGGACCAACGCGTCGTGGCCGTCCGGGGCGATCACCGTCCGTTTCGAGGTACGCACACGTTCGTGATGCCGTGGTTCTTTTTGCCATCAGATAATATTGCTTGTGATCACTGTCCTCATCTTTAGCTACAACAACATACTCCTTGATCTTAAAGTGTGACCCATAACATTAAGTTTCTCTACAATTCCCTTCATATTATTCTTCATTCCCCGGCCGGCCACCTCCTGATCGTACTGCTACACACGTTGGCCTTCAAATTCCACACTCGCCAGTCACCTCGTCCACAAACAACAAACCCTGGTATGGTAGAAGTAGCATCGGCTTCAACAAGACTGATGGCACGAGGCACCAGCCTCGCTTGCAGAGTCGCATGTATATATTGTGCGCGCGTAGACCTTTCTCCTAGCTAGAGAAATAATTATGCATATGGTTAGCTCAAGTGTCATAGTTGGAGGTGAGGTGCCAATGTGAGGGTCTGCCGCAGATGCTGATGGGCTAGCGTGGTGCCATGCCGATCTCGATGACTCGATGTGATGCTCGCGCGGGTGAACTGCTGCTCGCATCGTCGGAATGAAGCTGCTCTTCCCGCGCGTTTCCAAATGAAGTCAACTTGGAAAACCTGTCGCGCGCGCGCCGTGAGTTTGGGATCTACCCCATGCACCCCCAAGAGGGGTGGTCTAGCTAGTCTACTCTCGCGTGATCGACATCCATGTTCGTGGCACATGGTGCCAACCCATTCAAAATGTGTGTTGTGTCAGCTCGTCAGAGTTGATGTAAAATTTCTGAGTATATCTTTCTCTCCGTGTGTGTTGTTTTTTCTGAGATGGATCCCTTTCTTCCCGTGTGTGTTGATGCGTGGAAGTGAGATGAAACTAGCTAGTAGTGGTTTGACCTAAAACCATCTTAATGCCCATAGGGTCGTATTCGTATATGTTGAGTGGGTAGTAATTGGGAAATCAAGCAAAGCTACTCGGTGTAGGTCAAAGCGATTGCCCCGCCAAGCAAGCAGCACCCATACGGTGTATTTCTATTCATAGTATGACATCGTGATGAGACGCATCAAAATTTCAACTAAGATATAATCAATTTTATACAAACATAATCAACCATATTTGGGCCTTTCATGATAAATATTTTGTTCAACCTGGTATGTCGAATGAAAGTTGTGTTATATTTTCTCTCTATTACTCACCGGTATTATAATCTCATTGGTTTATCTATTTTCCTATGAGAACGTCACATACTAAATTATTGTGAAACTTTGTACCAAGCTAACAAGCAAGGTAATAAATAGCATATAACGGCCTTGTAGTGGATTAATATCAAGATTTTGGGAAAAGGCCTAGTCGGCAGCTGATTGATAGCCGATGCTAAGTCCCAATGCTAGAAATCAGAAAATAGTCAAACTTTTAGAGAATAATCCTAAACTTGTCCGGTTTTTATAGTTCGATGGGTATAAGGCTAGTCCCAGTGGAGATTTCATTTTTGTGTTTCCAAGAATGCCACATAAGTAAGGAGACAATAAATTTACAGATGAAATAGTTCATGCAATGCAAAGTTTCATTTTGATGTTTCCTAGGCGATGCATGCAAGATCGACGGTGCTGCCATCCTGGATGTAGTCCCAGCTGCAGCAAAGATACACACGCACCAAGACGAGTCACCAATACGTCCTGCTCAGACACGTACCCAATGCAACCAACGACCGGGCCTAATATTAGGCGAGGGTCAAAGAACAGGACAAGAGTTCCCTCGATCGATCTCACCTCTTGCGCCACCACCAACGCCACGAGCCAAAGACGAGCACGTCGGCGCTGAGCCACTTGCGGCCATGTTCCATCGCGTCGAGCTTGAGGACGATGCGCCCGGTCTTGTCGGGGACGAGATCGACCAGGTAATGCGACAGGTAGTACACCAAGGTCACACCGTAGTCCTGCATATGCATGCGTCATTCGCTTCTGTCGCAATTGGGTTGCACGCATCGGAATCCAGCAACTCGCATTCACTCATCTCAGCTCTCACATTAGCTCAGTCCCAGTGCAAGGTTTCATAAGGTTTCATGCACATTAAATAGGGTGCCAACTCAGCATTTTAGATGATGCGGCAAGGAGTTAATGAGGAGAGAGATGAAATGGGTTTCATCTAGATGAAACTCTGTATACACGGTTTCCAACAAGTCTGTGCTCGGCGGTAAAAGATTTTGAAAAAGAAACTTTTAGCGAGTGATTTTCGAGATGTTTTAAATTTGAGAATTTTGCGGGTGTTACACTATCTTTAAATCATAAAATAAAGTATAATAACAATTAATGAAGGGAGGATGATGTAACTAACCTTCACAACACTTAGAATGAGTGAAACACCCACGAAATTGGGGGAAAAATCGGGCAGCACCTCCGTAAGCAAACTTGGTCTCCATGGAGAAGGAGCCCGAGCTCTTGGTCAATGAGTGGCTCAGGCCTGGGAGGAATAAGCTGATTTCATAGGGCGGCCATTTACCAACCAGTTGGTTTTGGTGTTACCAATCGGGACTAAATGTCCCACCAGATTCTCTCCCGCGCGGGTGCAGCTACAAACTGGACTAAATGGGGCTCTTTAGTCCCTGTTTGTGTTACCAACCGAAACAAAGAGCCCCCGCTGGCACTGGCTGTTGGACCTCGGATCCAAAGCAACCGTGATGTTTGTCTCTGGATGGAAAGTGGTTTCTCTACTAGTGTATAGATATTACACTACATCTGCATGGGTGCTGTGTCATGGAGAGGACTGAGAGAATCTGGTGGGACATTTAGTCCCGATTGGTAACACCAAAACCAACTGGTTGGTAAATGGCCGCCCTATGAAATCAGCTTATTCCTCCCAGGCCTGAGCCACTCATTGACCAAGAGCTCGGGCTCCTTCTCCATGGAGACCAAGTTTGCTTACGGAGGTGCTGCCCGATTTTTCCCCCAATTTCGTGGGTGTTTCACTCATTCTAAGTGTTGTGAAGGTTAGTTACATCATCCTCCCTTCATTAATTGTTATTATACTTTATTTTATGATTTAAAGATAGTGTAACACCCGCAAAATTCTCAAATTTAAAACATCTCGAAAATCACTCGCTAAAAGTTTCTTTTTCAAAATCTTTTACCGCCGAGCTCCCAGAGAATCATATTCAATCGTTTTTTCTGGCCCCGCGCCGTCTCTCTCCCCGCCGACGTGTCGACCACCGGTGCCTGCCCCTACCGCCCCCTCTTTTTCCGTCCCGCCTCGTATCGACCACTCCCGTTTCCGACCGCCGGACCCGACCGTTTTACCCCCCTCCTTGTTGTCACCTCTGTCCAATCCCACACCGCACGCCTTCGTCTCGAACGCCCGCACTCGACCATGGTCGCTGGCCGACCGTCGTTGACGCGTCGCTCGCTGATCACCTTTCCACCGCGAATCCCGCCGTCTTTCTCCCTCTCTTTTTTCCCTTTTTTTCTTTCTCCTTTTTCATTTTCCCCGTCCTCCGCTGTTCTCTCCGTGCTCACTCCCCTGCTCCATTGTCTGGGCGCCATGCTAACCGGCCCTGCTCGTCGCCGACCACCCTTGCTCTCCGTCGCTACCCAGCCCCACTCACCAGCGCCGAGTCCCCTGGCCGCGACCGCACCGCCCCATGTGTACGCTCGCACTGCTCGTCGCACTGCCGCTGCCATGCCACCCAACATCGCGCCGCCCTCGCGCACACCGGCCTGCCTCACCGCTCGCCACGCCTGCTGCTGCCCAGGGCTACCGTGCCGCCACCCCCGCCTGACCGACCGCCTGAGCAGCACCGACCACCCCGCACCGCCCAACAACCAGCCACCCGCCGTGTGCACACTGCCACAGCCGAGCACGCCGCCGACGCCCTGCCGCAGTCCGGCCACGCCGTGCACGCCACCGCTCGGGGGCTGTCCGCGCCGCTCGCCGAGCTCGCTGCTGTGCCGCCCGCTCCGGTGCTGCCGCACCTGCTGCCACCACGCCCTCCGGGCACACCACCACGCCGACCACCGCATCGCCGCACCGCCCCGCCTAGCCCCGCCGCTGTCGCGTTGCCGCGCCATCTGCCGGGACCCCATCCACTTGAGCACGCACGCCGCGTCACGACACACACACGCACCGCAATCGCACAGCAGCACCAGCGCACCGCCCACGCCACCAGCGTCGCCGTGCCATCCCATAGCGGCCGTGAATCACGCAGAGCGCCATCAATTTCGCTCCACTAGCCACCATTGTCGCCCAACCTCGCTTCCTGTGCCCTTGGGACGACCAAAGCTTGGGCGGCACTCCACCACGGCCCCACGACCACGCCATCACCTCACCGGCCAAGAATCCGGCCGCCATTAACTCCGCGCACCGGCCACCACCGCAGCCGAGCCCCCCCTCCCCGTCGGCCCGCTTCCACCGACTCTCCCCGCGCCTATAAATAGGCCGTTCAGCTTCTCCTCCACCACCTCACACTCACATGCCGCCGCATTCGCCCCCTCCACCGCCACAGCACCACCGCCCACCCGCCATTGCCGCCGCCCGCTGGTCTCTGTGGGCAGCCCGTTCCTCTGCTCCCCCCCCCTCTGTCCTGTCTCTCTGTCTAACGACAGAGATGACGACTTTCTGGATAACCCACCACCCAAACCACTATTCCCTCTCTCTCTGACTGTTCCACCAAAAGCCCCTGAACCTTTCGGTATTTACCAATAGGTCCTCGGATCTTTTAAAACAGCCCTTAAACCCTCCTAATCCCCTTTCTCTTTCCATAAAAGCCCTCCATCCTTTGCATATTCGCAAATAACTCCTCCTAGCACCCAAAAATACTACAAATATACCCCTGCACCTTTCAAATAAGCCCCTAGCTATTTATAAAAGCTTTCTAAATACATCCTTTTCCTTTTTTTACACCCACCATAATCCAAAGACGCATCATTTCTTGCGCCATTTTAATCCCGATCGACCCCAAATTTCACCACGCCCTTTCTCCCAATAATCCCGGAAATAATCTTTCCATCTCCATTTTCCACCCACTCTCTATTCAAGCTCAGCAAATAAAACCCTTTTTCTGATTATTTATTGTGTGAATGTTTGTGTGTCGTAGACCACGCTGTGACCGAGGAACGACACGAGGAGGAGCCGGGCTACGAGCAGGAGGTTGGAGACCAAAACCCCGGGCAGGAATCCCCCGAGGGTTGGGAGAACGGCAAGTGCCATCCCATCCTTTGATGCATACTTTGCCCTAGTTTTTTATAAACACAACCCATGGCCTGTTTTATAAAACTCGCATGTTTTTGCTAAACCTGGTTGGATAGCCACTCCTTGATTGTTATGATTGCTTCCTTGACAACCTAGATTAATGCTTGAATATGACAATGCTCTGTTTGAATATTAGTCATTTCTAGAAATGCTTAGGACTGGTCTACCATTATACTCTCTTTTTATAATCACTCTATGTTTACAAAAGCAACTGCGTGTGTGCTTTAAAAATGAAAAGTGGATTTTTGGTGAATAAAAAGAATTAATATCAAGATTTTGGGAAAAGGCCTAGTCGGCAGCTGATTGATAGCCGATGCTAAGTCCCAATGCTAGAAATCAGAAAATAGTCAAACTTTTAGAGAATAATCCTAAACTTGTCCGGTTTTTATAGTTCGATGGGTATAAGGCTAGTCCCAGTGGAGATTTCATTTTTGTGTTTCCAAGAATGCCACATAAGTAAGGAGACAATAAATTTACAGATGAAATAGTTCATGCAATGCAAAGTTTCATTTTGATGTTTCCTAGGCGATGCATGCAAGACACAAACTTGTTGGAAACCGTGTATACAGAGTTTCATCTAGATGAAACCCATTTCATCTCTCTCCTCATTAACTCCTTGCCGCATCATCTAAAATGCTGAGTTGGCACCCTATTTAATGTGCATGAAACCTTATGAAACCTTGCACTGGGACTGAGCTAATGTGAGAGCTGAGATGAGTGAATGCGAGTTGCTGGATTCCGATGCGTGCAACCCAATTGCGACAGAAGCGAATGACGCATGCATATGCAGGACTACGGTGTGACCTTGGTGTACTACCTGTCGCATTACCTGGTCGATCTCGTCCCCGACAAGACCGGGCGCATCGTCCTCAAGCTCGACGCGATGGAACATGGCCGCAAGTGGCTCAGCGCCGACGTGCTCGTCTTTGGCTCGTGGCGTTGGTGGTGGCGCAAGAGGTGAGATCGATCGAGGGAACTCTTGTCCTGTTCTTTGACCCTCGCCTAATATTAGGCCCGGTCGTTGGTTGCATTGGGTACGTGTCTGAGCAGGACGTATTGGTGACTCGTCTTGGTGCGTGTGTATCTTTGCTGCAGCTGGGACTACATCCAGGATGGCAGCACCGTCGTGCAGGACATGGACCGGACCCAGGCCTTCACCAAGGGGCTGCAAACCTGGGCCCGATGGATTGACGCCAACCTCGTCAAGACCAACACCAAAGTCTTCTTCCAGGGATACTCTCCCAATCACCTCGAGTAAGAGTACTTTATTTTCTGCACACCTTATTAGGCTCCAATTTTGCAAGCACTTGAGGCGGCTTCGATTCTGCCATGAGCTAACAAGGCGCGTGACAACTGTGCGTGCAGCGGCCGAGAGTGGGGCGCGGCGCCGGGGAAGACGTGCGTGGGGGAGATGGATCCGGTGAGCAACGCGGCGGCGTACCACGGCCAGCCCAGTGCGCAAGACGCGATCGTGAGGAGGGTCCTGGCGGGCACGTCGAAGCCGGTGCACCTGCTGGACATCAACTTCATGTCGCAGCTGAGGAAGGACGGCCACACCACCAGGTACAACGGGGACGGCGTCGGCGGGGACGACTGCACCCACTGGTGCGTCGCCGGCATCCCGGACACCTGGAACACCGTCTTCTACGCGGTCCTCGCCGCTGGTAACTCATTACGTTATTGAGCTATATAGCACGTGTATAGTTGAATGATGAAAGGAAAACACGGTATCTATGATGGAGCCAAAGGAAAACACGTTATCAAGTTTGAAGATTTATTTATCGGGCCAAAGGATTATTTTTCATCTTGAATGAATAGAATGGCATATATATACGGAAATTTTCATTATATATTCTTCTCAGAAATGGAGATGCAACTATGCAAGATGGTGCAATTGTCAACCTAGGATAAGGGCATGAATAATGTAAGCTGTTTATATCGGTAATGCATTTTTTGTCACATGCTGCTTGCTAATTTTCAATTTGATTTCAACGACGACCTGAATTATATGGATATATCTAGTGCACTCAGGAGATAGGGTGCTCCAATGGTCCTCGATCTTGATAGAATGCACCTTTACAAAAGGTGCATGAAAAATTCAAAAAATATGTATGGATAGAGCATTCAATATGTATGTTAAATTTGAGATTGACAAAAAAAAATATATGAGGCGAGAGAAAAAAAGATAAATCATCATGTAAATTGTTTTGCAGGATGCGGATCATAGTTGCACCTCTTCCTATAATTAATAGACAAATTTATCTCTGATGTTTCTCCTTGCGAAAATTTTGCTTGAGCTTAAATTTTGCTCGATTGCTGATGATAGCAGGATCTAAAAGGTCCATTGACGACTTTGTTAAATCTGCACTGTTTGTGTTTGCATGTGACGGAACCATCATCTAAAGGTGCATGAGCACCATAGATGCATGAACATATATGGAGACATAGCAGCCATATTATTCTACTTACTATACGTGATTTGCGCACGCCCATGCGAGCATAGGACGGATGAGAATTTAGTATTGTGTATATTTAAATTAGATTCAAAATCTGACGTAATTTTTTAAACTTGGTGCTACATAATTTAAACAATACATAAATTGCTATTATTTTTATAATTTCTATTTACTCAATTGTAAATTTAGATTTAAAATCTCACCTATTTTCCTAAACTTGGTGTTACTGATTTAGAAAATACAAAAAGTTGCTACTATTTTTGCAAATTTTTAGCATAATTGATGATCAACTACTAATATTTTTGGGTCCGCTAAGTTTGCTTAAGTGGTGCTATTTGGTAAAAGTTCAAGAGTCTTTTTAAAAAATGGCTAAGAGGGAGTGCTGTAACACCCGCAAAATTCTCAAATTTAAAACATATCGAAAATCACTCGCTAAAAGTTTCTTTTTCAAAATCTTTTACCGCCGAGCTCCCAGAGAATCAAATTCCAATCGTTTGTTTCCGGCCCTGTGCCATCTCTCTCCCCGCCAACGTGTCGACCACCGGTGGCCGTCTCCCACCGCCCCCTCTTTTTCCGTCCCGCCTCGTGTCGACCACTCCCGTTTTCAACCGCCGGACCCGACCGTCATTTCCCCCTTCCTTGTTGTCACCTCTGTCCCTCCATCCAATCCCACACCGCACGCCTTCGTGTCGAACGCCCGCACTCGACCATGATCGCTGGCCGACCGTTGTTGACCCGTCGCTCGCTGATCACCTTTCCACCGCGAATCCCGCCGTCTTTCCCCCTCTCTTTTTTCCCTTTCTTTCTTTCTCCTTTTCTTTTTTCCCCTCCTCCACTGTTCTCTCCCTGCTCACTCCCCTGCTCCATTGTCTGGGCGCCGTGCTGACCGGCCCTGCTCGTCGCCGACCACCCTCGCTCTCCGTCGCTACCCGGCCCCACTCACCAGCGCCGAGTCCCCCGGCCGCGACCGCACCGCCCCATGTGCACGCTCGCACTGCTCATCGCACTGCCGCTGCCGTGCCGCCCAACGTCGCGCCGCCCTCGCGCACACCGGCCTGCCTCACCGCTCGCCGCGCCTGCTCCTGCCCAGCGCTACCGTGCCGCCACCCCCGCCTGACCAACCGTCTGAGCAGCACCGACCACCCTGCGCAGCACAACAATCAGCCACCCGCCGCGTGCTCACTGCCACAGCCGAGCACGCCGCCGACGCCCTGCCGCAGTCCGGCTGCGCCGTGCACGCCACCACTCGGAGGCTGTCCGTGCCGCTCGCCGAGCTCGCTGCCGTGCCGCCCGCTCCGGTGCTGCCGCACTTGCTGCCACCACGCCCTCCGGGCACGCCACCACACCGACCACCGCATCACCGCATTGCCCCGCCTGGCCCCGCCGCTGTCGCGTCATCGCGCCATCCGCCGGGACCCCATCCACTTGAGCATGCACATCGCGTCACGACACACACACACGCACCGCAACCGCACAGCAGCACCAGCGCGCCGCCCACGCCACCAGCGTCGCTGTGTCGTCCCATCGCGGCCGCGAATCATGCCGAGCGCCATCAATTTCGCTCCGCCAGCCACCATTGTCGCCCAACCTCGCTTCCCGCGCCCTTGGGACGACCAAAGCTTGGGCGGCACTCCACCACGGCCCCACGACCGCGCCATCACCTCACCAGCCAAGAATCTGGCCGCCATTAACTCCGCGCACCGGCCACCACCGCCGCCGAGCACCCCTCCCCGTCGGCCCGCTTCCACCGACTCTCCCCGCGCCTATAAATAGGCCGGCCAGCTTCTCCTCCACCACCTCACACTCGCCTGCCACCGCATTCGCCCCTCCACCGCCGTAGCACCACCGCCCACCCGCCATTGCCGCCGCCCGCTAGTCTCCGTGGGCAGCCCGTTCCTCTGCGCCGCCGCCCTTGGTAAGGCCATGGTTGGACTCTCCTCGTACCCCTCCACCTTTCCCCTCGGTCAATTTGTCCGGAGAACACTCCTCGCTGACGATTGAATCGTCGCCGTCGCCGATCCTCCCCCCGTTCTGTCTCTCTGTAAAGCCCTCCATCTTTTGCATATTCGCAAATAACTCCTCATAGAACCCAAAAATACTACAAATATACCCCTGCACCTTTCAAATAAGCCCCTAGCTATTTATAAAAGCTTTCTAAATACATCCTTTTCCTTTTTTTACACCCACCATAATCCAAAGACGCATCATTTCTTGCGCCATTTTAATCCCGATCGACCCCAAATTTCACCACGCCCTTTCTCCCAATAATCCCGGAAATAATCTTTCCATCTCCATTTTCCACCCACTCTCTATTCGCTCGGCAAATAAAATCCTTTTTTCTTTTTATTTATTGTGTGAATGTTTGTGTGTCGTAGACCACGCTGTGACCGAGGAACGACACGAGGAGGAGCCGGGCTACGAGCAGGAGGTTGGAGACCAAAACCCCGGGCAGGAATCCCCCGAGGGTTGGGAGAACGGAAAGTGCAATCCCATCCTTTAATGCATACTTTGTCCTAGTTTTTATAAACACAACCCATGGCCTGTTTTATAAAACTCGCATGATTTTGCTAAACCCGGTTGGATAGCCACTCCTTGATTGTTATGACTGCTTCCTTGACAACCTAGATTAATGTTTGAATATGACAATGCTCTGTTTGAATATTAGTCACTGCTAGAAATGCTTAGGAAGGTTTTACTGTTATACTCCCCATTACAATCACTTGGTGTTTACAAAAGCAACAGTGTGCGTGCTTTAAAATAAAAGAGATGTTTTTGTGAATAAAGTGAGTATTCGTGTGGGATGAGACAGACGGTATTGGAGGGGGGGAGGGGGGGTTCGTTCTGCACCCAACCTTTGCCTGTGTGTTAGGGTCACCCACTTGAAGCCGCATGTCGTACCGCTCTGATGAAGACCTCGTTGTTGTCAACCATTTTATCTAGAGCTTAGCTCTGGTTCTATTTTTAGTAGCGCTGCAGCGCTATCGTCACCTGTAATGTTGTTTATGTACTGAACCATCTGTTGTAATAATGTGAACCAGCATCCTGGGACTGGTATTTGTATCACATTAAGTTCTCTCTTTCGAGGGGACGCTTCACTAGATGCACTTTCAGTACGACTTCCCCGGCTTATAAATATAAAGGCTCAAGGCCGATTGAGGTGTTCCCAATCGAACCAACATACTTGTACCTTACTTTTTCCTCAAACCCTAATCTCTTCCAAACCCTATCCTCTGTTCTTTGCTCGTCTCTACGGCTGTCTCTTATACACATCTTACGGCGGCGGCAGCCTAGCCCTAAGGCCTCGTTCGG